>JAODAL010080103.1:0-12353 GCA_025379985.1 Phyllomedusa bahiana | reverse complement strand
ATTGGGGTGCGGGGAATCCGATGTCAGCCCGGGGCCGAAAAAAACCCCATGTTCTATATTCTGCCGAGGGTTTTTTAAAGTTTGGGAAAAAACTCAGTAAAAACTTAAATTTTAAATTGTAAAAACAGCAAGGTTTTTCCCTTTTGGGGGCTACACAGTGCTGGGTAGGGCTTATTTTCAGGGATTCAAAAACTGAAAATTTTAAAAAATCCTTTCTGTGTAGACTTTCCCTTTGGGTCCTGTTCACCATTTTTTAGTTTATATGAAAAGGAAAGACTTAAATGTACTGTACACAGGGAAAAAATTGATAAAAACCTTTTTTAATTAAAGAAAGGAAAAAGACAAGGGTCATTAAAATTAACTTGGGGTTTAAAATGGAGAGGGCCACCACTTAGCCGCTCCAAGTGGTAAAAAAAAAAAAATAGGGTTTTTAGGGCCCCTTAAAAGGGCAGGGGGGAAAAAACCCAAAAAAAAAAATGGCTCCTATTAAAGGGGGTTAAAGGGGGGGGAAAAGTAGCCCACTTTTCTTTTTTGGTATCATGCTCGTACCACAGGGGAACAGGCCCAAAGGAAGTTAAGGAGAAAAGTTCCCCTCAAAAAGATTAGAAATAAAAAAATAGACAAATTATTTAATGGAAAACTCTAAAAATTTTAACTTCAAACAGCTTGATTTTTCCTGTTGCTACTTTTCAAATATTATTCCCATTTTTAAGGTTTTTGGAAAACTAAAGCCAACCCCCCTTTTTCATGGCCAAAAAGAGAAAAATTTGATGACAACTGAAGACACGGATGATAAAAATGGTTACAAAGACCCCCAGCACATTTTTCCAAAAAAGTTTAAAAGGGGTTTAACTTAAAGGCCCAAGGTAAAAACAGATCCACTTTTGGTGTCAGTTCGCCCCAAATCTTTAAACTGTCTTTGCCAAACTGGATTTAAAGGGAAGAGGACCCGGGAAAAATTTACGGTTAAAAGCAAGTCATAAAAAACCCAAGAAAAAAAATTTCCCAAAATTATATAAAAAAACCCCAAAAACCCTTCCAGGAAATTGCCCTTTGGGACAGTTGAAAACAGAAGCGGAATTTTTTGGCAATCACTTTAGCTCTTTTGTTAAAAGATGCAAAACAAAAAAACTTTACAGAGTAAAAAAATTGTACCAACTTTTGTAAACGTGGGGGGGAGGCTCAGTTTTTTTTTGGGGGGTTTTTTTTTTGGGGCTGCCATCTGGCACGGGGGGAAATTGAGCCCTGTCAAGGTTCAATAAAGTTTGAAACTAACAAGGAAATTGTAAGTAAAATGTGCCCCCAATTTATCAAAAAAGGCTTTTTTTCATTTTCAGGTAATAAACCCTCCAAAAGGGAAAAAGGACCCAAAACACACAGCAAAAAACATCCAAGAATGGCTAAGAGAAAAAGCACTGGACTATTTTGAAGTAGCTTCTATAATCCTGATTAAACCCTATTTTTTCATCTGTGGAAAGGGTTTAAAAAACATGCAGTCGGGAGGGGGCACCTTCAAAAACCTGAGACGCTAAGCAGTTTGCCCCACCGGGGTGGGCCAAATCCCTGAGGACAGTCCCAAAAGGGTTCTCTTTGAGAGCTAAGAATGCTTTTTGCTTGCATTTTTTTCCCTAAAAAGATTGTGCAAAAAATATTAAGGGTACCATTTTTTTTAATCCGGGACATTTTAAATCCTTTTTTTTTTTTTTGGTTTAATCACAATTCAAAATGAAATGTCTGTTTTTCTTTTATTTGTTTTTTTTAGAAAATTTTTTAAGGAAATTATTATTTTTTTTCATTTTCAATTTTTTTTATTGACCATTGGGGGTTTTTTTCTTTTTTTCCCCCCTTTAAACGGACCCTGGGCGAATGGAAAAGGGCCCGGGGCCGCTGGGGGGCTTTGCGGGGGACCCCCCCCCACACCCCCGGGGGGTGTTAGCGCCGGGGGGGCCCCGCCCGCTGGCGCTGTTTTACCCAAAAAAAACCCCAATTTTTCCCGTTTTTTGGGGGGGGGGCCCAACAAATTTGGGGCCCCCCCCCTCCCCTTCCCGGGGATTTTTGGGGCATTTTCCCCCACCGCCTGCAGGCGGGGGGGGTCCAAAAAATTTACCGCGGCCCCAAGAGTACGCTGGCGCGCAACTTTTGGGCCCCGCCAGGCCGCCCCTTTCAGGCGGGTGAAGGGGGCCGCAGCGCCGCTCACCCGGGCCCCGGGGGCCCTCACTGTGGGGGAAAGGAGGCAGGGGGGGGAGCGCTCCCTCCTCCCCCTGTATGCCCGGCTTTCTGTGCGCCCGAACAACAAAACAGCGGCGCAGGGGGAAGTGACGCGCGGCTGCAGGGGAGGGGAACGCAGGGGCTGCTTTTCATTTCCCCCCCTGCCCGTTTAAAGAGATCGTCCGGAGCGGCCCGGGCCTGCAGGGCCGGGTGAGGTAGGGGAATTTTATTATTTTTTTTTATTAGTTTGGGGGGACCCACCTGGCTAACAAGAGGGCAACTCCCCTGGCAACAAGGGGGGGAATCCCCCGGGAAACAATGGGGGCACTCCCTGGTAACAGATGGGGAAATAGCTGGCAAAAAAGGGGGCATCCCCTGGCAAAAAAGGGGGCATTTACCTGGCTAACAGAGGGGGAAATAACCTGGCAAAATGGGGCATCCCTGGCAACCAATGGGGCACAAATTTGGCAAACAGATGGGCACTACCTGGCAAACAAGAGGGCAACTCCCGGGAAAACAAGGGGGGCATCACCTGCAAAACCCAATGGGGGCACTCCCTTTGGCAAACAGAGAGGGCAATTTCCGGCAAAAATGGGGGCATCCCTGGCAACAAGGGGGGAATCACCTGGCTAACAAGGGGCCCTCCTGGCTAACAGAGGGGGCCCAACTCCCTGGCAACAAGGGGGGGCATCACCTGGCAACAAGGGGGGGAAACACCTGGCAACCAGGGGGGCCCAAACCTGGCAAAAGGGGGGCACTCCCTGGCAAACAATGGGGGCCAAACCGGGCTAAAAAAGGGGGCACCCCTTTGGCAACAAAGGGGGGAAACCTCCCTTTGGTAACAAAGGGGGGCCCCTTTACCGGGCTAACAAAGGGGGGCATCTACCTGGTTTCAAATTTGGCTTCCCTTTACGGGGGGGAAACCCTATTGGTAAAAGGGGGAGCACCCTACCGGCCTGAAAGGGGGCACTACCTGGTTATGGGGGGGCTACTACCGGCTAAAAGGGGGAAATTTTTCCCTGGCTTTTTTCCCAAAAGCCTTTTGCAGTTGGTGGAGGGGTTTTGGGGGGGTGGGGGGGGGGGTTTTTTTTGAAGGGGGCTTTGAGTTCCCGGACAAGATGGGCGGACCATGAAAATTTTTTTCCCCCGGCCCCGCGCATAGCCGCCCCCCCAAAAAAAATTTCTCCTGTTTTTTTCATTTCAAAATTTGGGGCAACTAGGTTTTCCCCAAACAAACACCGCGGCAAAGATGGCCGGGGCGTCTAATGAACCCGTTTCTTTTTCCCGCGCACCGATCGGTTTACGGTCATATAGCCACCCGATCCGACGCCCGGGCTTGGTGGGGGGGGAGCCTTGTAAAGGGCTCCCGTCACTTCCCCGGGCCCGGTTTGCCCCCACTTCCTCCGCGACGGGAATTTGGGGAAACCGCCATCTTTGTACCCCTAAGCTTTCCCTATGCAATGAAATTGGGTTTGTATTAACAACCCGCGCACCCTAGGGTAAAGCCCCTTAGGGGGACAAAAAGTTACAGAAAAAAAAATTAAAAAAATTTTTTTAAAAGTAAAAAAAAAAAAGTATTAAAAGTTCAAACCCCCCCCCTTTTTTCCCCTTTTTTTACAAATAAAATCTTTAAAATAAAAAAAAAGTTACCATTTTGGTTTTCCCCCAAATCCGAAAAAGCCCTGATTAAAAAAAAAAAAATATAGCAAAATTTATCCCGTACGCTGAACACCTTTAGAAAAAAAAATTTTTCCCAAACGCCAAAATTGCTTTTTTGGTCATTTTACGTCACTCAAAAAGGGAATAAAAATGATAAAAAAATTTCACATTTTTTCCAAACTTTAGCGAAAAAAAAGTACACTTCACCCCGAAAAAAATGAACCCTCACTGAGTCCGTAGGTTTTAGTACAAAAAAGGGAAAATTTTTTCGAAAAAACTAGCGCCGCGGCGAAATAAACAAAAAATGAAAAAGTTTTGGAATTTTTTTTAGGGGCCCAAAAACAAAAGGGAAAAACCCTACTTTTTTGGTTTTTCCCGGGTTGCGTAAAAATCTTAAAAATACAAAACCATTTATTTACGAAGATTGAACGCCGTAAAAAGCAAATCCCCCAGAAACAGGGGAAAAAAATTAGTTTTTTTTCCCATTTTTTTTGTCCCATTTGGGAAATTTTTTTTTGCAGTTTCCCAGTAATTCTATATATAGTGAATAACCCCCATTAGGAAAGAACATCTTTTTCCCGAAAAAATAAAAGCCCTCGTTTTTATGTAGGGGGAAAAAATAAAAAAGTTTTTGGTTCAAAGGGGGAGGGGGGGAAAAATTAACGTTCAAAAAAAAACCCGGGGTCCGGGAAGGGGTTTAAACCCAAAAAGGCCCAGCAATTTTGCCAAATATGTTTTTTTGTCAAATTTTTTGGGAAAAAATTTTGGTATGCCCGTATATAACTTTATCCCAAATGTCTTGAAAAGTATTTTAACTTTTGACTTGTCCTAAAAAAAAAAAAATTTTATACTGTTTATTGTAGGTTACCACATTTTTGGACTGAAAGATAAAAATTTAGGGTAAAAAAAAAACCCTTTTAAATTTTCATTTTTTAAAAAACTTTTTATTTATTTCCCCAGGGGGCCCAGAGTGGAAAACCCCCAAACCCAAAAAAAAAGCCCACAAGACAGGATAATGAGTTGGAAAGTGGGAGAAATACAGATAAACTTCTCCCAAAAAGAAATTTTGCACCCCACGCTCCCAAAGAGCCTTTCGTTGTCCCCAAAGGACCAGTTTAAATTAAAAAATAGGCTAGTATACTGACCACTCATGATATGCAGGTGTACAGTTCTTCCCCTTTCACCCATCCTCCTATTATAGCTCTGCTCACCTGAGCATACTCTCCCTTCCTGTGCTCCCAAATTTACCCCTTTAGACCTTTTTCCCCCCATTTGGGGGAAACTTTTCCCGCTTCCACTGCGCACGTTTTCCAGCTATTTTGACTTTCCCCACACAGGGAAACCCCCCACCCCCGGGGTGCCATACTACTGCAATTCTTTCCCCGGGGCCCTCCCTTGTTAAACTGCCTTTTTAGCCAATCAAATTCACTCTCTGTGACGCTCCTTTGTAACCATTTGCGTCCGCAGTATTTCCCAACCCCTTATTAGGGCCTTCATTTTTTTCAGGGGCCCTTTAAAATATGGAAAAAGGGGTTTCGCCAGAAGTCTGGCGAATTTTTTGCCCGACATCAGGCACCCCCGTTTTACAATTTCTGAAACCCTACTGCACACCATTATCAGGCCATTTCAAAGCAAGCGGGGGCTTTGTAATGGTCTTATTTCCCGGGGGGGTTTGGGGAGGGGGGGCGCACCGAACCGTAAAAAAGCTATAGATTTATAGCTTCGCTACCCAATTCTAGGCGCATTATGTTTGGGAAAAGGAAAACCCCCTTTTTTAAAATGGTTTATCGAGCCCGAAGTGTCGTTTCTAGACTGAAAACGCCTGATTTTTGACCCCCCTGAAAAGCTTCTGATAGGTTATTGGCAAATCTGAGTTTAAATTTGGGGGACCCATCTGTGGATTTTTTCAATCTTTCACACCAGAAACACACTACTTCTGTGTGTAACATCATGGGAAAAAGGGTAAAGAAACAGCCCCCGGAACAGGAAAGAAATGTGGGTTGCACAAGTCTGGGGTCATCCTTGGGTTTCAATTTCCCGATACCTAAAAGGGGCCTCGTTCTCGTACAACAATTAACACAGGTAAAAACAAGATGGGAATTCCCCAGCCCTCTTCCCCCCAGGAACAAAACCGGGTTTTGTTTTCTAAAACAACGTGCTTTTTGGGCCCAAAAAATGTGCATACAAACCCAAAACCCAAAACAATTTGACGTTTGAAGGGTGATGGCGGAAGCCCGGTAAGATTGGTTTATTATCCACAGGCAACGAGTAACCCGAAACCCAAAATGGGCTGAAAGGCCACTCTGCCCGGGAAAAAAGCCGTTTTTTCTAAAAAAAAAACATAAAGAAGCCAGATTAAAGTTTGCAAATGCACCAGGGGCAAAGACTCCCTTATTTGAGGGCAGCCTGTGGTCTGAAGAAAAATAAAAATTTAACTGTTTTTGGGCCCAAAAGGGCCCCTCATTACATTTTGGGGGAAAAAAGGGAAGAACTTTGGAACCAAAAGAACACCATCCCAACGTTTAAACACTGAGGTGGCCAGCACCATGTTGTGGGGGGGCCCCCTTCTGGCTGGGAAAAGGGGAAAACGGTCACTTCCACAAAAAAAATTAAAAAATGCCCTTCCATGAGATAAACCCCCCGAAAAGAAAATTATGTTTTTGGCAATAACCCTTGGGGGAAAGCCCCCCAACATCCTTTTCCCCAAAAACATTTGCCCAGGAAAAGGGAAAAAATTGGGGCAAAAGGGGGCTTCCCAAAAGGCCCAAAGACCCCCAAAACATACTGTCCAAACTGGTTTTCAAAGAAACTTAAGGATAACAAATTTAAAGTTTTGATTGGCCCTCACAAAAACCCCGATCTCCCAATTCCTTTTTGGGAAAAATTATGGGCCCAAAACGGGAAAAAGGAAAGGGGCTACTGTAAGCCGGGGTACCGAGGTAGTCTTCCCCGAATACCGCAAAAATCATGAAAAAAGGAAAAAGACTTCAAAACCATTTTAACCAAAATTTTTAAAATTTTCTGTACTTCTGGAAAAAATATATTTCAACAAAATTTCCCCAAAGGGGATATGTTTCAAAATGTGACTAAAAACCCCCTTTTCTACACAGCCGCCCGCCGGGGGAAAGTGTTCTCCGTATACGCAAAATATTTTTCCTACCCACGGGTTTGGTTTGGGGGCCCGGGCACCCCATTACCCCTTTTTAAAACCCTACAAAAAAGGAACAATTGTTTTTTGGTGCAGTTAAAAAGGGATTCCCCGTGGTGTAGGGACAGCAGCTTTCAATCAAAAATCTGGCCGCTATTCCCCGAAAATTTATATAAACATACAGTTGGGGGCCAAAAGTATTTGCACCCCCCGCAATTTGTCAGATAAAACTCCCGTTTCTTCCGAAAATAAATTGCCAAAACACAAATTTCCTTTTGGGATTTTAAACTTCATTTAAAATTTTTCCCTTTAAAGGAAAACCACAAAAAAATTGCCCTAAAGCCCAAAAAGAAAATAGATTCCCACCAAACATAAAAAAAAGGGGGGGACCCAAAATTTTTTGGGACTGGGTTTGGGAAAAAACCTGTGATGCTTCTCAAAATTTTTGTAATTAACAGCACCTGTAACTTACCCGTGGCACCTAACAGGGGTTGGCAAAAAAAAACTAAACCCCACTTGCACCATTGAAATGGATTAAAGTTGGGCTCAACCCTGTCCTGTGTTTCCCTTTTGTGTAACCCAAAAAAAATTTTACATGGAAAAAAAAAGAAGACCAAAGAACGTTTTGGGGACTTGAAATCCCCAAATTGTGAGAAAGCCTGAGCAATCTCAAAGGGTCCCAAATCCATCTCCCCAAAGAACCCGAAAGTTCCTGTGTTTTACCGTGGCAGTGTCATCAAAAAGTTTTAAAGGGGCCCATGGGACTGTGGCTAACCTCCCCAATTTTGGACGGAAAAGAAAAAACGACGAGAGATTTCAACGCAAAAATTTTGCGGATGGTGGGTAAAGAACCTGGGCTAACATCCAAACAAATTCAAGCCGCCCCGCAGGGGCCCCAGGGTACAACATTTTCAACCCTTTCTATCCGCGGCTTTTGGGTAAAAGGGACTGTAAGGTAGGATACCCAGGAAGACCCCCTTTTTTTACCCCGAGACAAAAAAAAATTACTGGAGTTTTTCCCAAAACTTAAACCCATGACCTAAAAAGTTTTGGGAAAAATTTTTCTTGGGCAGATGAACAAAAAATAGAGCTTTAGGGAAAAAAGGGGATCAAAATTTAAAATTTTAAGGGAAAAAAAAAAAAGCCAATTTTAAAGAAAAGAACAAAGGGCCCTACAGTCAAAAAATGGGGGAGGGTTTCCCGAAGTTTTGGGGTTGCTTTGCTGCCTTTTGGCACTGGACTGCTTGACGTGTGCCCTGGGATTATGAAGTTGAAAACTACCAACAAATTTTTTCGCATAATGTTGGGCCCCGTGTGAGAAAAAACTTGGGGCTCCCTCAGAGGTCATGGTCTTCCAGCAGGACAATGACCCAAAACACACTTTAAAAAGCACTAGAAAATGTTGAGAGAAAAAGAACCCCTAGGGCTTCTCAAGTTTTCAAACAATGAGTCCAACCTTAATCCATTGAACACCTGTGGAGAGATCTCAAAATTTGGGATTTTGGGGAAGACACCCTTCAAATTTTTTGGGGCCTGGAGCAGTTTTTCCAAAGAAAAAATTTGGCTAAAATTTCCCCAGAGCATTGTAAGAAAAATCATTGATGGTTATGGAACGGTTGGGCGCTTATTTTTGGCCCAAAGGGTTTTGCAAACCCAAATATTAGGCTGAGGGGGGCCAATACTTTTTTTCCCCCCATAATTTTAAGTTTTGAGTGAAATGATCAATGATTTGAATTTTGTCTCTTCTGTTTTGTGTTTTTTTTATTGCAACAAAAAAAATGAAATTTTAAAATTTTACCCAAATTTTAAAAAGTGAAATTTCAATCATTTTTTTAGGAATAAACTGAGGATTATATGACAGAATTTCAAGGGGGGCACTACTTTTTTGGGCCCCCACTGGGACGGGTTAATACATGTTAACCAGGTTTTCAAATTGGGAAAATTTCTAAAGACAAGGGCCCCAAAGCCCGAAACAAGAACCGAACTTGAAACGACCATTTGGCCCGACACCCAAAACTGCCCCAATAGGGGTATCTAAACCCCTGGGAAAAAGTTTCTTGGGTTTTGGGCGTGAAAGCGCGACCCAGGGTTTTCCTTTAGAATTTCAAACGTCACTGCTCTTAGATGAGGGGCCCTTCTGTTGATTTTTTTATCCAAGGGTATCCCCTTTCCCCTCTGTCTCGGATGTTTTCAGAATTTTTCATTCCCTTTTACATACTTTACTCGCCAACAGCATCAATGCCCGCCGGAAATCTTCCCCTCCTCAGGGGCGATCACAGTTCCTGGACTCACAGAATCAGGAGAGCCCGAACAGAACCACCAACCCCCAGCGTTTTTCCTTTTGCCTGAGCCCCCCAATCCCACCAAATCCTTCCTCTAAGATGGGTGCTGCACCCCCATTTCTCTTTTTCACAAGGGCAAGTTTTTAGTCTCATTTATGCATAAATTGATTTTTGAAAAAAATGGCATCCCTTTTGGCAAAAAAAGCAGGGCTGCAAAGGTTAATTTTCCAAAAATAAATTCAAAAAGAACCTCCCAAATATATTTTTAATCAGAAGGTTTAGGAAACCCCAAATCAATTTCAAGCCAACAGAGACGGGAAAAAAATGATTTTTTAAAATATAAAATTTTAATGTGTAATCTATAAAGGGGACACTTTTTCCTACAGGCTCATAAAAAAAACAACCAAATCACAAGCAAAAATATGGGGAGGGACCAGGAAACAAGATCCCTATATAGCCCTAAAAACAAAGGACTATTATGCCCTAGCCTAACAAAACAACAGGAATATCGCCCTGATGAGGGCGGTCCTGACCGGAGCCTAACCCTAGTATAATCAAACCCTAGTGTGGCCCTATTGATCCCTCCACTAGTCGCTTCAGGAGATGATATGGAGTAAGGTGGACCAACAAGTAACAGGGATGGATGACAAAAAAGCCCACAGTTATACCAGTTTATATGTCATAAAATGAGGTAGGCAAAACCAGGTATGCAAACCAAAATTGGTACTTACAATATCACGAAGCATACCTGGGAATGAATGCATGTCGGCATCAAATAAGATGCATGCAGGTGAGCTCGTCCCTCGCCCTATGCAGGCGCGCCAGCATCGGCTGGTTTGCATACCTGGTTTTGCCTACCTCATTTTATGACATATAAACTGGTATAACTGTGGGCTTTTTTGTCATCCATCACTGTTACTTGTTGGTCCACCTTACTCCATATCATCTCCTGAAGCGACTAGTGGAGGGTCGAAACATGTTGGGATCAATAGGGCCACACTAGGGTTTGATTTTACTAGGGTTAGGCTCCGGTCAGGACCGCCCACATCAGGGCGATATTCCTGTTTTGTTAGGCTAGGTCATAATAGTCCTTTGTCTTTAGGTCTATATAGGGATATTTTCTCCTGGTCCCTCCCCATATTCTTGCTTGTGAATTGGGTTGTTTTTATTATAGATGCCTGTATGGCATATGTGTCCCTTTTATAGATTACACATTAAAAGTTATATTTTAAATATCATTTATGCCCCGTCTGTGTTGGCTTGAAAATAATAAATTACACATAGGATTTACTGGTACACACATGGCTTTTTCCACCATCCCACACTAACAAGGCAACCTAAAAACATGGGTCATAACACCAGTTATGTCAGGAGGAATGGGCCAAAATTCTTACCAACGATTGTGAGAAGCTTGTGGAAGGATATCCAAAATGTTTTACCCAAGTCATGCAGTTTAAGGGTCATGCTACCAAATACTTATGAAATATATGTAAACTTTTAACTTTGCAGAAAGTAATAAAAATGTCTTAAGAAATTCTCTCTCTCTCATTATTCTGGCATTTGGCAAATTTAAATAATTATTGTAATTTTAATTGACCTAAAATGGGTAAGGTTTATTCTGATTTCATGTCAGATAGTGAGAAATACATGCATATGTGTCTTTTTATATAGTGTATGTTAACTTTTGGTTTCAACTGTATCAACAGCATTGTCTCGCGTATATGGTATATATTTCCACCATATACACTCACCGGCCAATTTATTAGGTACAACTGTCCAACTGCTCGTTAACACTTAATTTCTAATCAGCCAATCCCCTGTCGGCAACTCAGTGCTTTTAGGCATGTAGACATGGTCAAGACAATCTCCTGCAGTTCAAACCGAGCATCAGTATGGGGAAGAAAGGTGATTTGAGTCCCTTTGAACGTGGCATGGTTGTTGGTGCCAGAAGGGCTGGTCTGAGTATTTCAGAAACTGCTGATCTCCTGGGATTTTCACCACAACCATCTCTAGGGTTTTACAGAGAAATGGTCCGAAAAAGAAAAAACATCCAGTGAGGGGCAGTCCTGTGGCGGAAATGCCTTGTTGATGCCAGAGGTCAAAGGAGAAGGGGCAACTGGTTCGAGCTGATAGAAAGGCAACAGTGACTCAAATAGCCCCCCGTTACAACCAAGGTGGGCAGAAGAGCATCTCTGAACGCACAGTACGGCGAACTTTGAGGCAGAAGGGCTACAGCAGCAGAAGACCACACCGGGTGCCACTCCTTTCAGCTAAGAACACGAACTTGAGGCTCCAATTTGCCCAAGCTCATCGAAATTGGACAGTAGAAGATTGGAAAAAAAGTTGCCTGGTCCCGATGATTCTCGATTTCTGCTGCGACATTCGGATGGTAAGGTCAGAATTTGCGTCAACAACATGAAAGCATGGATTTCCCTCCTGCCTTGTATCAACGGTTCAGGCTGGTGGTGGGTGTCCCTGGTGTGGGGAATATTTTCTTGGCACTCTTTGGGCCCCTTGGTACCAATTGAGCTTCATTGCAACACCTTGTTGAATCTATGCCACGAAGAATTGAGGCAGTTCTGAAGGCAAAAGTGGGTCCAACCCGTTACTAGCATGGTGTACCTAATAAAGTGGCCGGTGAGTGTACAGTGCCTTGCAAAAGTATTCGGCCCCCTTGAACTTTTCAACCTTTTTCCACGTTTCAGACTTCACACATAAAGATATAAAATTTTAATTTTTTTGTGAAGAATCAACAACAAGTGGGACACAATTGTGAAGTGGAACGAAATTTCTTGGATATTGTAAACTTTTGTAAAAAATAAAAAACTGAAAAGTGGGGCGTGCAAAATTATTCGGCCCCCTTAAGTTAATACTTTGTAGCGCCACCTTTTGCTGCGATTACAGCTGTGAGTCGCTTTTGGGGTGTGTCTCTGTCAGTTTTGCACATCGAGAGACTGAAATTCTTGCCCATTCTTCTTTGGGAAAACAGCTCGATCTCATGGGTTGGATGGAGAGCGTTTGTGAACAGCAGTTTCAGCCTTTCCCAAACCAGGGTT
>JAODAL010080102.1:0-12353 GCA_025379985.1 Phyllomedusa bahiana | reverse complement strand
TTGCCCTTTTGCCCATCAATTTTTATGGGGCACCTTCCCTTTAAATTTGATCCGAAATTTGTATTTTAACGGTGAATTGTAGGTGCCAAAAAATACCTTTTTTACCCGAAACATTAAGATAGTTTTTTTTTTTTGCCCATAAATTTGTTTGGCCACCTTCTTAAATTTTAAAAACGCAATTTTGTATTTACCAGGTAAATTGAGGTGAAAAAAAAACCCTTTTTTTTTCCCGAATACTTACGTTATTTTTTCCCTTTTGCCCAGTCCAGATTTGTTGTAGGCCACCTTGCAGTTAAATTTAATCCAGAATTGTGTAGTTCCCCGGTAAATTGAAGGTTTCCAAAAAATACTTTTATATCCCAAATCATTCAGTATTTTTTTTTTTTTTTGGGCCCCCAGTTTGTTTTTGAGGCACCTTGCATTAATTTTAAAATCTGCAATTTGTAGTACCAAGGTAAAATTTGGGGTGCCAAAAAATCCCTTTTATTATCGAAAAATTTTCAGATAGTGTTTTTTATTTTGGCCATCGTTTGTTAGGGAGCACCTTGTTTTAAATTGAATAGCAATTTGTGTAAAAGGTAAATTATAGGTGAAAAATACCTTTTTTATCCAATACATTACGATATTTTTTTTCCTTTCCCCAGCCAGTTTTTTTGGGTGAGCCACCTTGGTTTAAATTTGATCCAGCAATTGTGTGTTCCCACGGTGAATTGATAGGTGCCAAAAATTTCCTTTTATTATAAATACTTTACAGATAGGGTTTTTTTTCACTTTCCCCAGTAGATTTGTTGATAGAGCCACCTTGCAGTTAAATTTGAATCCAGCAATTGTGTAGTTACCACAGGTGAATTGTATAGGTGCCAAAAAATACCTTTTATTATCGAATACATTACAGATACGTGTTTTTTGCACTTTTGCCCAGTCAGATTTGTTGATAGAGCACCTTGCAGTTAAATTTGAATCCAGCAATTGTGTAGTTAACCACAGGTTGAATTGATAGGTGCCAAAAAATACCTTTTATTATCCGAATACATTTACAGATACGTGTTTTTTCACTTTGGCGCACTCCAGCTTTGTTTTGAGGCACCTTGCACTTAAATGTGAATACTGCAATTTTGTTTTCCACAGGTGAATTAAATAGGTGCCAAAAATTACCTTTTATTATCCGAATACATTACAGATACGTGTTTTTTTGCACTTTTGCCCAGTACAGATTTGTTGTTTAGAGCCACTTGCAGTTAAATTTGAAACCAGCAATTGTTTAGTTACCACAGGTGAATTGATAGGTGCCAAAAATACCTTTTATTATCCGAATACATTACAGATACGTGTTTTTTCACTTTGGCGCAGTACAGCTTTGTTCATTGAGGCACCATGCACTTAAATGTGAATACTGCAATTTTGTAGTCACCACAGGTGAATTGATAGGTGCCAAAAAAATACCTTTTATTATCCGAATACATTACAGATACGTTTTTTTTTGCACTTTTGCCCAGTCCAGATTTGTTGATAGAGCATCCTTGCAGTTAAATTTGAATCCAGAATTTGTTGTTACCACTGGTGAATTGATCGGTGCCAAAAAATTCCTTTTATTATCCAAATACATTACAGTTACGCTGTTTTTTCACTTTGCGCGCTCTACAGCTTTGTTCATTGCAGGAACCTTGCACTTAAATGAGAATACTGCATGTTTGTTAGTCAAAAACAGTGTGAATTGAAAGGTGCCAAAAAAATACCTTGTATTATCAGAATAAATTTCAGTTAAGTGTTTTTTTGACTTTGGCTTTGGCGCACCCTACTGCTTTGTTCATATGAGGCACCTTTTGCACTAATTGTGAATACTGCAATTTTGTAGTCACCACAGGGTAATTGATAGGTGAAAAAAAATACCTTTTATTATCCCTAATACATTACAGAATACGTGTTTTTTTGCACTTTTGACCAGTTCCAGATTGTTGAGAGAGCCACCTTGCTGTTAGATTTTCGAATCTGCAATTGTGTAGGTTACCACAGAAGGTGTATTGATCGGTGCCAAAAAATACCTTTTATTATCCAAATTACATTTACAGTTCGTTGTTTTTGCACTTTTGCCCAGCCAGATTTGTGATCAGAGCCACCTTGCAGTTTAAAATTTGAATCCACGCAATTGTGTTGCTTACCAGCGGTTTGAATTGATAGGTGCCAAAAAATACCTTTTATTTTCCGAATACAATTACTGATACGTTGGTTTTTTCATTTTGGCGCACTAAGCTTTGTTCATTGAGGACTTGCACTTAAATGTGAATACTGCATTTTTGTTGTCACACAGGTGAATTGAAAGTGCCAAAAATAACCTTGTATTATCGAATAAATTTCAGAGATGTGTTTTTTGACTTTGGCGCACTAAAGCTTTGTTTATTGAGGCACTTGCACATTAATTGTGAATACAGCAATATGTAGTCATCACAGGTGATATTGGATAGGCTGCCAAAAAAAATATCTTTTATTATCCGAATACTTTATCAGATACGTTGTTTTTTTCACTTTGGCGCACTACAGCTTTGTTGATTGAGGCACCTTGCATTAAATGTGAACTACTGCAATTTTGTAGTCAACTCAGGTGAATTCATAGGTGCCAAAAAAATACCTTTTATTATACGAATAAATTACAGATACGTGGTTTTTTGCACTTTTGCCCAGTCCAGATTTGTTGATAGAATGCCACCTTGCAGTTAATTTAAATCCTAGCAATTGTGTTGTAGTTACCACAGGTGAATTGATAGGTGCCAAACAAAAATACCTTTATTATCCGAATACCTTACAGATACGGGTTTTTCATTTTTGAGCGCACTTAGCTTTATTCATTGAGGCACTTTGCACTTAAATGTGAATACTGCATTTTGTAGTCACCACAGGTGAATTGATAGGTGCCAAAAAATACCTTTTATTTATCCAAATACATTAGAGATACGGGTTTTCTGTATTTGTGCCCAGTCCAGATTTGTTTGATTTTGAGCCACTTGCAGTTATAATGTCGATCCAGATAATTGTGTAGATTTTAACAGGGTGGAAATTGGATAGGTGCCAAAAAAAATTACCGTATATTACCGTATACCTTACAGATACGTGTTTTTTTGCACTTGTGACCAGTTCACTGATTGTTGATAGAGCCACCTTGCAGTTTAAATTTGAATTCCAGAATTGTGTTAGTTACACAGCTGAATTGATAGGTAGCCAAAAAATACCTTTTATTATCGAATACATTACAGATACGTGTTTTTTGCACTTTTGCCAGTCCAGATTTGTTGATAGATGCTCACCTTGCAGTTAAATTTGTATCCAGCCATTGTGTTAGTTACCACAGGTGAATTGATAGGTGCTCAAATAATATCCTTGTATTATCCGAATACATTACTGATACGTGTTTTTTTGCACTTTTCCCAGTACAGATTTGTTGATTGTGCCACCTTGCGGTTAAATTAGAATCCAGCAATTGTGTAGTTACCACAGGTGAATTGATAGGTGCCAAAAAAAATTACTTTTTTTATCAGAATAATTAAGAATGTTGTTTTTGTGCCACTTTTAGCCCAGTTCACAGATTTGTTGAGTAGAGCCACCTTGCAGTTATATTTGAATCCAGAAATTGTTTGTAGTTACTCAGCGTGAATTGATTGGTGCCAAAAAAAATACCTTTTTATTATTCCATCTTTACATTTCAGTTACGTGTTTTTTTCATTTGGCGCCTACAGCTTTGTTCATTGAAGCACCTCCTTGCACTTAAATTTGAATACTTGCAATTGTGTTATTGTCACACAGGTGAATTGTAGTGCCAAAAATACCTTGTATTATCAGAAAAATTTCAGATACTGTTTTTTGATTTGAGCGCACTACAGCTTTGTTCATTGAGGCTCCTGTGGCACTTAAAGTGTGTATACCTGAATTTGTAGTCAACCACAGGTGAATTGATAGGTGCCATAAAATACATTTATTATCGAATATATTACAGATACGTGTTTTTTGCTCTTTTGCCCAGTCAAGTTTTGTTGTTAAGTGCCTCATTGCAGTTAAATTTGAATCCAGCAATTGTGTAGTTACCACAGGTGAATTGGTAGGTGCCAAAAAATACCTTTTATTATATGTATAAATTTACAGTTAGTTGTTTTTTGTTTTTTTGCACTTTTGCCCAGTCCACATTTGTTGATAGAGCACCTTTGCAGTTAAAATTTGAATCCGCAATTGTGTTAGTCTACCACAGGTGAATTGATAGGTGCCAAAAATATACCTTTATTTCCGAAACACATTACAGATTCGTGTTTTTTACTTTGGCGCACTCTACAGATTTGTTCCTGGGGAGGCAACAGTTTGCACTTAAATGTTTTGTATTACTGCAATTTATAGTCACCTCTGGTGAATTGGAAAGGTGCACTATAATTTACCTGTATTATCAGACTAAATTTCAGATTCGTGTTTTTGTCATTGGCGATCACTACAGCTTTGTTCATTGAAGGTACTTGCTCTTATTCGTGTATACTGCTAATTTTTGTTGTCATCACAGTGATTTGGGATAGGTGCCAAAAAATACCTTTTATGTTCGAATACATTACAGATAGTGTGTTTTGTTTTGCTCTTTTGCCCAAGTCCAGATTTTTGGTTGATGCCTCCTTGCAGTTATATTGACGCCCAGAAATGTGTAGTTACCACAGGTGAATTGAAAGGTGCCAAAAAAGAATACTTTTATTATCCGAATACATTACAGATACATTTTTTTTGCACTTTTTGCACAGTCCAGATTTGTTGATAGAGCACCTTGCTGTTAAATTTAAATCCAGCAATTGTGTAGTTACCAAAGGTGATGATAGGTGCCAAAAAATACCTTTTATTATCCGTATACATTACTAGTTATGTGTTTTCTTCATTTGCCGCACTACTGCTTTGTTCATTGTATGGCCTTGCACTTTAATGTGAATTTGCAATTTTGTAGTCACCAACAGGTTAATTGATAGGTGCCAAAAATACCTTTTATTATCGAATTACATTACAGAATACGTGGTTTTCTTGCACTGTTTGCCCAGTCCACGATTTTGTGATAGAGCCCACCTTGCAGTTAAATTTGAATATCCCAGCCAATTGTGTAGTTACCACAGGGTGAATGTTAGGTGCCAACAAATAAATAACTGTTTATTTTTCGAATACATTACAGATAAGTGTTTTTTCACTTTGGCGCACTTACAGCTTTGTTCATTGAGGCACCTGGCACTTAATGTTAATACTGCAATTTTGTAGTCACCACAGGGTGGAATTGATAGGTGCCAAAAATACACTTTAAATATCCAAATACATTACAGATACGTGTTTTTTGCACTTTGGCCTGTCCGATTTGTTGATAGAGCCACCTGCAGTTATAATGTGAGTCCAGAAATTGTTTTGTAGTTATAATACGGTGGTTGATATAAGGTGCTCAAAAAATACCTTTTATTATCCGAATACATTAACAGATACGTGTTTTTTGCACTTTGCCCAAGTCCCCATTTGTTGATAGAGCATCTTTGCAGTTAAAATTTGAATCCAGCATTTGTTTTGTTACACAGGTTGATTTGATTGGTGCCAAAACAATACCTTTTATTATACTGAAACACATCTATCAGATACGTGTTTTTTATCTTTGGCGCCACTATCAGCTTATGTTCATTGTGGCACCTTGCACTTAAATGTGAATACTGCAATTTTGTAGTCACCACAGGTGAATTGATAGGTGCCAAAAATACTTGTTTATATCAGAATAAATTTCAGTACGTGTTTTGACATTGGCGCACTACAGCTTTGTTC
Organism: Phyllomedusa bahiana; assembly: GCA_025379985.1. Classification (NCBI taxonomy): domain Eukaryota; kingdom Metazoa; phylum Chordata; class Amphibia; order Anura; family Hylidae; genus Phyllomedusa; species Phyllomedusa bahiana. The sequence goes on along the minus strand of JAODAL010080102.1, from coordinate 6,548 downwards.
ATTTGAGGCACTTGCACTTAAATGTGATTACTTGCAATTTTGTAGTCATCACAAGTGAATTGATAGGTGCCAAATAATAAATTCCTTTTTTTATCCGAATAAATTTTCAGTTTCGTGTTTTTTGCTATTTTGGCCAGTCATGATTTGTTGGTAAGTGCCACATTCGACAGTTAAATTTGAATCCAGCATTGTGTTAGTACCACAGGTTGAATTGAAAGGTTGCCAAAAAATATTTTATATATCCGATTTCAACATTACTGATACTTTTTTTTTGCACTTTGCCCAGTCCAGATTTGTTGATAGAGCACCTTGCCAGTTTATATTTAATTCCAAGCAATTGTGTACGTTACCAAAGGTGAATTGATAGGTGCCTGAAAATACCTTTTATTATCCGAATACATTTACAGATATGTGTTTTTTCATTTTGCCGCACTACAGCTGTGTTCATTGAGGCACCTTGCACTTAAATGTGAATACTGCATTTTGTCAGTCACCACAGGTTAATTGTTAAGGTGCCAAAAAATTACCTTTTATTTTCGAATTCATTAACAGATACGTGTTTTTTGCTCTTTTGACCAGTCCAGTTTTTGTTGATAGAGCCACCTTGCAGTTTAAAAATTGGAATCCAGCCATTTGTGTATTTACCACAGGTGAATTGAGAGGTGCCATATAAAAATTACCGTTTTTTATTCGAATTACATTACAGTTACGTGTTTTTTCACTTTGGCGCACTACACGCTTTGTTCTTGAGGACACTTGCACTTAAAAGTTAATACTGACAATTTTGTTGTCACCTCAGGTTGAATTGATAGGTGCCAAAAATACCTTTATTATCAAATACATTACAGATATGTGTTTTTTGCAATTTTGCCCAGTCCATCGTTTGTTGATTAGAGCACACGTGCAGTTTTATTGTGACGTCCAGAAATTAGCTGTTGTTATAACTCGGTGAATTGATAGGTGCCAAATAAAATACCTTTTATTATCAGAATACATTACCAGATACTTGTTTTTTGCACTTTTGCCCAGTCCAGATTTGTTGATAGGCATCCTTACGGTTAAATTTGAATCCAGCAACAGTGTAGTTACCACAGTGTGAAATGATAGGTGCCAATAAAAAATACCTTTTATTTTCGTTATACATTTCAGATTATGTGTTTTTTGCAACTTTTGCCCTCGTCCAGATTTGTTGTATAGAGCACCTTGCATGTTAAATTTTGAATTTTCCCCAAGACAAATTGTGTAGTTACCCTCAGGTGAATTTGATTAGGTGCAAAAAAATACCTTTTATTATCCATATACATTACAGAATTCGTGTTTTTTTCACTTTGGCGAACTACAAGCTTTGTTTCATGAGGACCTGCACTTAATGTGATACTACAAGTTTGTCGTTCACACAGTGAAAATTGAAAGGTGCCAAAAAACCTTGTTATTATTCAGCAATTAATTTCAGATACGTGTTTTTGACTTTGGCCGCATATAGCTTTGTTCTTTGAGGCACCTTGACTTAAATGTGAATACTGCAATTTTGTAGTCACCACAGGTAAATTGATAGGTGAAAAAATAAAATACCTTTTATTTTCCTAATACATGTTCAGATACGTGTTTTTTTGCTCGTTTGCCCAGTCCAGATTTGTTGAAGAGCCTCCTTGCAGTTAAATTTGAATCCAGCAATTGTGTTGCTTTCTCAGGAGAATTGATTAGGTGCCAAAAAAATAACTTTTATTATCAGAATACATTACAGATACGTGTTTTTTGCATTTTGCCCAGTCCAGATTTGTTGGATAGAGCCACCTTGCAGTTTAAAATTTGAATTCCAGCAATTGTCGAGTTACCACGGTGAAGTGTTAGGGCCAAAAAATACCTTTTATTATACGATTTCATTACAGTTTCGTTGTTTTTTTGCACTTTTGCAAGTCAAGATTTGTATGATAGAGCCACCTTGCATTTAATTTAATTCCAGCAATTGTGTAGGAGTTTACCACAGGTGAATGATAGGTGCCAAAAAAATACTTAATTATCCGAATACCTTACTGATACGTGTTTTTTCATTTTGCAGCACGACAGCTTTATTCATTGAGGCACTCCTTGCATTTAATGTGAATATGCAATCTTGTAGTCACCAACAGGTGAATTGATAGGTGCAAAAAATACCTTTTATTATCCTAATACATTATTGTTTCGTGTTTTTGCACTTTTGCCCAGTCTCCAGATTTGTTGATAGAGCCACCTTGCAGTTAAATGTGATTCCAGAAATTGTGTAGTTATAACAGGTGAATTGATAGGTGCCCAAAAAAACCTTATATTATTCCGAAAATTACATTACAACTACGTGTTTTTTTGCACTTTTGCCCAGTCCTGATTTGTTGATAGAGCCACCGTGCACGTGTTACATTGGTAATCAGCATTTGTGTTGTAGGTTACCACAGGTGAATGATAGGTGCCCAAAAAATACCTTTATTCATACCGAATACATTACAGATTCGTGTTTTTTGCACTTTTGCCCAGTCCAGATTTGTTGATTGAAGCCCATCCTTGCAGTTAAATTTGAATCCGGAGCAATTGTTGTAGTTACACAGGTGAATTGATAGGTGTACCAAATAATAAATACCTGTTTATTATCCGATTACATTACAGATACTTGTTTTTTGCACTTTTGCCCAGTCCAGATTGTTGATAGAGCCACCTTCCAGTTTTATATTTGAGCCAGCAATTGTGTAAGTTACCACAGGTGAATTGATAGGTGCCAGACAAATACTTTTATTCATCCAAATTCATTATCTAGCCAGATTACGTGTTTTTTTTCACTTTGGGCGACTAAGCTTTGTCATGTGAAGCACTTGCACTTAAATTTGATTACTGCAATTTTGTTGCTCACCTCAGGTGAATTGAAAGGTGACCAAAAATACCTTGTATTATCAGATAATTTTCAGATACGTGTTTTTGACTTTGGCGCATACAGCTTGTTAATTTGATCACCTTGCACTTAATGTGTATACTGCAATTTGTAGTCTACACAGGTGAATTGATAGGTGCCAAAAAAATACCTTTATTCATCCGAATATATTTACAGATAAGTGTTTTTTTGCACTTTTGCACAGTCCCAGATTTGTTGATTGAGCCACCGTGCAGTTAAATTTGAATCAAGCAATTGGTGTAGTTTAAACAGGTGTATTGTTTAGGTGCCAAATATACCTTTTATTATATGAATACATTAACAGATACGTGTTTTTTGCACTTTTGCACCAGTCCACTTTGTTGTTAAGAGCCACCTTTGCAGTTAAATGTTGAATCCAGCAATTGTGTAGTTACCGCAGGTGAATTGATAGGTGCAAAAAATACCTTTTATTATCCGAACATTTTACAGTACGTGTTTTTTCTACTTGTGGCGCACTTATAGCTTTGTTTTTGAGGACCTGCACTTAAATGTGAATACTGCAATTTTTGTAGTAACCACTAGGTGAATTGAAAGGTGCCAAAAATACCTTGAAATTATCAGGAATAAATTTCAGATACGTGTTTTTTTGACTTTGGAGCACTATAGCTTGTGCATTGAGGCACCTTTGCACTTTTAAATGTGGTATACTGCAATTTTGTTGTACCACAGGTGAATTGATAGGTGCCAAAAATACCTTTTATTATCCGAATATATTACAGACTACGAGTTTCTTTGCACTTTTGCCCAGTCCAACATTTGTTGCAAAAGATGCACTTGCAGTTAAATTTGAATCTGCAATTGTGTTGTTACCATCAGGTTGAATGATAGGTGCCAAAAAATACCTTTTATTCATCCGAATCCATTACAGTACGTGTTTTTTCACTTTGGCGCATACAGCTTTGTGATTGAGGCTCCCTTTGCATTAATTGTGGAATACTGCATTTTTGTTTCACATTTGTGATTGAAAGGTGCCAAAAAGACACTTGTATTATACGAATAAATTTCAAATATGTGTTTTTTACTTTGGCGCATCTAAACGCTTTGTTTATTGGCACCTTGCACTTAAAATGTGATACTGCAATTTTGTTAGTCATCTCAGAGTGAATTGTTTGGTGCCAAAATACCTTTTATTATAGCGAATACATTACAGATAGTGTTTTTTAACTTTGGCGCATACAGCTTTGTTGATTGAGGCACCTAGCACTTAAATGTGACTTACTGCAATTTTGTTAGTCACCACAGGTGAAATTGATAGGTGCCAAAATAAATACCTTTTATTATCCGAATACATTACAAGAACGTGTTTTTTTGCATTTTGCAGTCCAGATTTGTTGTTAGAGCACATTGCAGTTCAAATTTGAATCCAGCAATTGAGGTTCTTTCTCACAGGTGAATTGATCTAGGTGCCAATAAAATTACTTTTATTATCGAAAACATTACAGATACGTGTTTTTTTCACTTGTTGCCCGTCCTGATTCTGTTGATAGAGCCACTTTGCAGTTAAATTTGAATCAGCAATTGTGTAGATATCCACAGGTGAATTGATAGGTGCCAAAAAAAATACTTTTTTTATACGAATACATTCCGTTAGTGTTTTTTTTTTTTCACTTTTGCCAGTCCAGATTTGTTGTAGACGCAACATTGCAGTTAAATTTGATCCAGCAATTGTGTAGTTACCAAAGGTGAAATTGATAAGGTGCAAAAATTAACTCTTTATTATAACGCAACTACATTAAGATATGTGTTTTTTTTTTCATTTTGGCACTACTGCTTTGTTTTTTTGAGGGCACTTGCACTTTAAATTTGGAACTACTGCAATTTTGTAAGTCACCACAGGTGAATTAGATAGGTGCCAACAAAATATACCTTTTATTATCCGGAAGAAATTTTCAGATAACGTGTTTTTTGCACTTTTGCACAGTCTCCGATTTGTTAATAGAGCCCATTGCCGTTAAATTTGAATCAAGCATTGTGTTGTTACCTCAGGTGAATTGATAGGATGCCAAAATAATTCCTTTTAGTATCGATACATTACAGATACTTTTTTTTTAACTTTGGTCGCACTACTGCGTTGTGATTGTGGGCACCTGTGCACTTAATTGTTATTACTGAAATTTTGTAGTCACCACAGGTGAATGATAGGTGCCAAAAATACACTTTTATTATAGCATACATTACAGTATACGTTGTTTTTTGCCACTTTTGCGTCCAGATTTGTTGATAGGAGCCACCATTGCAGTTAAATTTGAATTCAGCAATTGGTGTTCTTAAACAAGGTGAATTGATAGGTGCAAAAAAATACCTTTTATTATCCGAATACATTACTGAGGTGTTTTTTTCACTTTTGCCCAGTCAGTTTGTTGATAGAGCCACCTTGCAGTTAAATTTGAATCAGCAATTGTTAGTTACCACAGGTTTGAATTGATAGGTGCCAAAAAATACCTTTTATTATCCGAATACATTACAATACGTGTTTATTTTCACTTTTGCCCAGTCCAGATTTGTTGATAGAGCCCTTGAGTTATATTTGTATCAAGCTATTGTGTAGTTACCAAAGGTGAATTGTTAGGTGCCAAACAAAAAAATACCTTTTATTAATCCGAATACATTACAGATTATGTGTTTTCTTTTTTGGCGTCACTTCAGCTATGTTCATTGAGGCACCTTGCACTTAAATGTGAATACTGCATTTTTGTATTGTAGTCACCACAGGGTGAACTATTGATAGGTGCAAATATACCTTTTATTCATCCCGAAATACATTACAGATACGTGTTTTTTGCACTTTTGCACAGTCCAGATTTGTTTGATAGAAGCACCTTGCATGTTTAAATTTGAATCCGCAATTTGTGTTGTTACCACAGGTGATTGGATAGGTTCCATAACATATTTTATTTCCGAATACATTACAGATATGTTTTTTTCACTTTTGCCCAGTCCTGATTTGTTAGATAGAGCCACCTTGCAGTTAAATTTGAGTCACAGGCAATTGTGCAGTTACACAGGTGAATTGATAGTGCCATAAAAATACCTTTTATTATCCGAAAATACATTAAAGATACGTGTTTTTTGCATTCTTTGCCCATTCCAGATTTGTTTGATAGAGCACCTTGCAGTTTAAATTTGAATCCAGCATGGGTGTAGTTACAACAGGTGAATTGATAGGTGCCAAAAATACCTTTTATTATACGAATAACATTTACAGGTTACGTGTTTTTTTGGCACTTTTGCCCAGTCCAGATTGTTGATAGAGCCACCTTCCTGTTAAATTTGAAAAAATAATCAGCAATTGTTGTTAGTTACCAACAGGTGAATTGATAGGTGCCAAAAAATACCTTTTATTATCCGAATACATTACAGTTTAGTGTTTTTTCAACTTTTGCCCAGCCAGCTTTGTTGATAGATCCACCTTGCAGATAAATTTTAAAACAGCATCTTTGTATTTACCACAGGTGAATTGATAGGTGCCAAAATTTACCTTTTATTATACGAATACTTTAAAGTCGTGTTTTTTATTTTGCCCCAGTTTTGATGACCCCTTGCATTAAATTAAATCCGAAATTTTTAGTTCCCAACAGGTGAATTGATAGGTGAAAAAAAATCCCTTTTA
>JAODAL010080101.1:0-12354 GCA_025379985.1 Phyllomedusa bahiana | reverse complement strand
TTTGCCCCCTGATTGAAAAGAGTGGGGGAAACCCCTGCCCTTTGTGATGGGAGTTGGGCCCTTTTACTTTCTTGCGGGTGTTTTTTTTTAAAAGGTGGTGAGGGGGGGGGAAAAGGGGAAACTTTAAAGGGGGTTATTGTATGCGGGGGGGAGGGGGATATTGTATGGGGGGGTGGAGGGGTCGATATTGTATCCCGGGGTGGAGGGGTCGAAAATTTTTTAATGCGGGGGGAGGGGTCGTTTATTGTAGCGGGTGGGGGGGGTCGATATTGTTTGCGGGGGGAGGGGGATAGTTTTTGCGGGTGGTGGGGGGGAAATATTTGTATGCGGGTGGGGGGCGGGGGATATTGTATGCGGGTGGAGGGGGATAGTGTATGCGGGGGGGGGGGGGGGATTTTGGGTATGTGGGTGGGGGGGGGGGAGGGGATTGTATGTGGTTGGTGGGGGGGGGGAATTGTATGTTGTATGGGGGGGGGAAATTTGTATGGGGGGTGGGGGGGGGGGAAAATTGGGTTATGTGGGTGGGGGGGGATAGTGAAATGTGGGTGGGGGGGGATAGTGTATTTTGGGTGGAGGGGGAATATTTATGTGGGTGGGGGGGGGAATTTGAAATGTGGGGGGAAAGGGGGAAGGGGTTGGAGCTACTTAGCCCTGTGCTATGATATGTTTGCTGAAAAATGTGTAAATTCTTGCTATTTCCCTACACGTTACAGTTCTGTTTTGCACACTTTTAATTATCGGGAAAACATGGGGCGTTTATGCCGAGAGGCCGGAAAATATTTTTAATTTTACAGTAGGGGGGCCCCCCCAAAGGGACAATTCCCCTGTGGGCCCCAAGACCCCCCAAGCCCGCCCTTTGAAGGGGCCTATTGCAGCACGGGAGTATTTCAGGAGAGGAATGTGATCTTAGCATGGGAAAGTTTTAAATGTACACCCATATGCCCTTTCGGGGAAGAAAAAGGAGCCCCTAAATTTAAAAAACCCTTGGGAGGAAAAGATTTCCCCTCCCAAAAACCCATCCCTCTAAAAAATTTTTTCATATGGATCCATTTCCCTTTTATCCACACTCACTCTTTTGGGGGGGAAAATCCCCCCAGACCCTTTAAAGCCCCCAGTCTTTTTGCTTCTCCAGTGCTTCTGGGCCCTAAGAAATGGGATCCCGGGATTTGGGGTTTGCGGTTTAAAGCCCGGGGCCGGCCTCCAGGGGTTAAACCCACCCGGGCGCAGGTCCCCATCCAGGGGCGATAGCCGGGAAAAGGGGCCCATAAAAAAACCAGGGCAGGCGTCCCCGTATAAAACATGGCCCTCAACCAACTTATCTCCTAGAATCCATTGGACTTCAATATTTGGGGGTCCCTTCCCCTTTTACCCATTTTCCCAAACCGCCGCATGTGAAAATGGAACATGGAAACCCCTCCCCTGTTTGGAAAACCCCCTTTTAAAGGTCTTGTCCTTTTTTGCTCTGTTTCCCAAATAATTTAAAAAAGATCACTTTTTTTTTTTTCCCTTAAGTTCTTTTAAATTACTTCAGGTGCAAAGGGGGGGGGTTGTGCCAGTGATTTTGCTTATCTGCAGCTGAATACAGGATTTCTCATTGCTGCAACTACGTCATGTGACCTGCACTCTTTGTTAATGAAAAACTCAAAGTCCATCTCCTAGAAATGCCAAAACTCTGATTGGGGGGTAGGGAACAGAGGGTTGGCTTTCATTTTTCCCTTTTAGTCTGTGCTGCCTACAACCAGAGCTCATCTTTCGGCCCCATATACTGCTTGTTTTCCCATTGCAACCAATTTAGAAAATCCGGGTTTCCCTTTCCTATAAAAGTCTTTTTTGGGGCCCCGAGCAAAACCCGAGCCAAACTTTAATTTTCCCATACTAGTAAATTTTCTCATAGCAAACCCCAGCTCGGCTTTTTTTTTTCCTGTACTATCTTTTTTTGCCCGTAGCAACCAGAGCTCACTTTCAGTTCCTATTTCTATCCCATGTTGGGCCCCTAGCAACCCAGCTCGGTTTTATTTCCCGTACTAGTCTTTGTTGCCCGTTAGCAAACCCGGCTCACTTTAAATTTTTTATACTAGTCTAGGTTGCCTGGGGCAAAACCAAACAGCACTCTGGGTTTTATTTTCCTAAACTAGTCTACATTTCCCCTAGCAAACCCAATTTTAGGGCCCCAAACTTTCATTTTTGTATACTAGGGCTATGGGTTGTCCAAAAGTAACCCCAAAATTTTTAAATCAGTTTTTTATTTCCCCAGAGGAGGGTTAAAAAAATGAAGCGAAATGATTTGGGTTTTATAGGCCCAAAAAAACTATTATAGGGAAAAAAAGCTGAAACTCTGGTTGCTTTTGGGCAAACAGTAGGGATTGGAAATGAAAGCTGGCGCTGGTTTCTTTTGGGGAACAAAAAATATTTGGAAATGAAAGCTGAGCTCCCGGGTTTCTACGGGCAAGAAGACTGTGCAGGAAAGAAGGCTGGCTTGGTTGGTATGGATAACAGACTACAATGGAAAAAGAAAGGGGCCCAAACTCTGCTTGGTTGCCCATCGGAAAAAGCTTGTAAAAGGAAAAAAAAGCAGAGCTCTGATTGGGTTTTCTATCGGGAACAGAGGGTAGTATAGGAAATAAAAGCCCGAGCTTTGATTGGGGTTTTATGGGCAAGAAAAAAACTAGTAAAAGAAAAAGAAAGCCCGAGCTCTCATTGGTTTTCTAGGGCAACAGACCCAGTATAGGAAAAAAGAAAGCAGAGCTCTGATTGGGTTTCTATGGGCAACACAGAAAGATTTAACATTAGGGCCGTTTTGATAAATGAAGGCCCAATGGGTTCCCTTTCAATAAATGGCCCCCTCACCCCGGGGGAACCCCCAGCAGCTGGGTATGAAATTTAGTTTCCCCCTGATTAATTGGCCAGGGGGGATGCCCCCCATGCCCGTTGGGGTTGGTCCAGATGTTGCTGGATCTCGGGGGAAAGTTTTTTCCAAATTTTCTATAATTTTCCCCGAGTCATCTTTTTTTAATTTTTTTTTGCCTGTTGAAGTCCCCCCCCCGTTATTTAAACATCCGTGACTCCCCCGGGAAAAGACCACCTCGGTGAGACACAGAAAACCCCCGGGGGGTTTCTCAAAATCCCAAAATTTGTTAAATGACAGCAAACTGGGTTCCCCTGTGATCTCACAAAAAGTGTCAAAAACTCCCCTTCACGGGGTCTTTATATTCCAAAAGGGAAAGAAAAAATTTCTTTAGGCTTTCCTTTTACAATAAAAGGGGGGGGAAAAAAAAAAATTAAAACAATCGGAGTCTTTTTATTTTGAGACCCGGCCAAAAAAAATTTTTCCCATTTACAAAAAGTCAATATATTTTTTATTTCCCAATAGAACCCCGACATTCAATTCACTGGCGAAGGTTCCCACGGCAAGGAAACGGCTCTCCTTTTTTCTTTCTCCGTCTCTTTTCTTCACTAAAAATTCATAAAATTTTTTTATGTAAAATTTTAAAAACACAAATCGGGGCGAGGGAGAAAGAACTTACTAATTTCTACAGAGGAATCCAGGTTTCCCTTTACGACAATGTGACTAAAGGGAAAAGGGGGTTTTTTCCCATTTTTTTTTGGGAACCCAAGGGCTCTTTTTTTCCTGCCCCGCTGTCCTAAATGAAAATTTAAAGGGCTAGACACAAAACAAGGGATATCCCTTCCAGGGTGCAAACAATGTAAACAATTTACAGATCATTTTTTGGGGGAACTTCCCCTTCCATAATCACTTTTACTTGTGTTTTTCCCCCAAACCCCCCAAATTTCCCCCCCCAAGGCCACTAACAGAAGAAAAACATTAAAGGGGTTTTTCTCACTAAGGATCGCCGCTTTTTATAAAAAAGATCGCAATATGGGGTCCATTAACAGGGGTCCTAAATTTTTCCCTTTTTAGATATCCCTCTTGTATGGGCTGCATCGCCCCTCGGGCCCGCTAGCAAACAGACCGGTTCAATCTTTTCCTGTTTGGTGCCAGCCTGCTTGTTAAAAGGCTCCCCCCCTTTCTTCTCTAATGATAGGTTTTCCAGAAATTGGTTTGCTATAGCTCAGGCCCTGTTAAAATTCTAAAGATGGGCCTGCCGCCCGGGTCGCAAAAGGGCAACCCCTCTTCAATCTCTCATGACAGCTGCCTGCACGGTTTGGGTTTATAGCTACAGACCGGGTTGATCAAACCCTTTTTGATAGGCGCCGGGCACAGGTTGCAAATAGTTTACAGCCCCAAGGCTTCTACTGCAGCCTATTTTGAACCCAAAAATTTCCCCTTTGGAATTCAAAATAAAACCCAAAGGGGAAAAAACAGGACTGGGGTTTTAAGATGAACAAGGAAAGTGAGAAAACCCCCTTTTTAAATCTGTACCCTGTAGGCAGAGCTCCAGGGCCCCAGTGTGAAATCTGTAACATGCCCCCCGCCCCAAAAATCCAACCCAATCCCCCTTTTTAAAAAATACGAGATTTATTATTGGAGCCCCTTGAAAAAACCAGGGCCCCCTTGGGTGAAACCCACAAGGGGCCCAAAAAAAAACCCACTTTCCCCCTTAAAAAACGGAGTCTTATTATTGGGCCCCCTTAAAAACCCATGGCCCCTTTTTTGAAAAAACCCAAATAATGGGGAAAACCCAAATTTAACCCCACGTGCCCGTTTTTGGGAGTCCTCTTGTGAAATCCATAAAGGGGGGCCCACAAAAAACCATAAAAATTTTAAAAATTAATGAATTTTTTTTATTATTGGAGCCCCCTTAAAAAACCCAAAAAGCCTTTTTTTAAAATTCCAAAATTTGGGGCCCCCCAACCCCACCATGTCCCAAATTTAAAAATTTCTGGGGTTTTAAATTTCAAACAGGGCCTAATAATGGAGCCCTACCAACCGTGTGCCAATTAAAATACTGGGATCTTCTTATTGGAGCCCCTTTATAAACCGGAGCCCCCATGTGAAATCTGTAACGGGGCCCCACCAACCACGTGCCAATTAAAATACTGGGGTCTTATTATTGGAGCTACTTTATAAACCAGGGCCCCCACATGAAATCCTTAACAGGCCCCCCAACAGTCAATGAGGGTTTTAAAACTGTTTGCCCTCATTTTTGGGCACTCCCTTATAAACCAGAGCCCCCCATGTTAAATCCATAACGGATCTGGTGATGACAGATCTTGTAGACTTTTAGTGCATAACGAGGTCAGTAGAACACTTTTTATGTAGTCGAGAGGCTGTTGGATCTAATTGAATCCATAACATCCTGATCCCCCATCCAGCACCGCTCACGTGAATATAAACTTATTATATCACACTCGGGTATTCATGTAGTAAAAAGCTTCTTACCACATACCTAAATAAGTTTTGGGGCAGTTTTTTAAAAGGGGATTTTCTCATAAAAATATTAGTTTTTAAAAAATTATAGGGAAAAAGTAATTGAAGCCCTTTTTTCTAAATAAATACTTTGCTTTGTATTTTTTCTTAGGCAGGGGGACAAAAAAGTTTTTGAATCTCCTCTTGTGTGCTCAAAATTTTTTTGGGTTAAAGACCATTTTCCCCAAAAACCCCCTTTGGCTTCCCTTATCTTCATTGCTCTAAGCTCCCGTCATCACTCCGACCAGGGTGGAGTCCTGCTGGGGTTTTTTATCTCTAGTAAAAGGATTTTTGAAAGTTTGCTTTTAAAAGCAAAGGGAAAACACTTTTTTTAGAGCTCTGCACCCCGGGGGAAAATACCCCTTTAAAAAATTTCCTTGCCCCTTCCCTGTCCGTCGGGGAAGGGGAAGATCCTCCTTAAGGAAGCCCGAACAAACCCGGCTTTAGAGTTTGTTTGGCCTTTTTCGCCCTCTATTAGCATCTCAAACCCAAAGGGCATTTAAAAAAAAGGGGCGGGAACGCCCACAGGGGCCCCTCTTTTGGGATGAAACAAACCCTTTAAAATTTGCTTTTGACCCCCCGAGCCCTTGAGAAAGAAAAAAGGATTTTAGCCAACCCAGAAACTCCCCATCTGCAGACAACGCGTTTCGGGTTTTTTTGCCCCTCTTCAGTGCGGGACCCGGGAAAAAAAACTGGCTGGCTGTGTGGGACCCACGGTACCGGGGGGGGGAAAGGTTCTCCCCCTTAAGGAAAAGCACCAAAACAACCGAACTTGCTGCCCCGGTAACACAAATAGCTGGGAACAACAGAGCTGTTTCTTTTAAAATCACTGCTACAAACCCGCTCACAGTCTGAACAGCATGTGCGATTCTAAAGCTGGCAACTAAAGCCGAAATTTCCCATAGTGAAAAAATCCCCCTTTAAAGATCTCCCAAACATAGCACCCAGCAATTATGCTTGCGGGACCGTTTTCCAAATTTTATTAAATTACATACAGGTTAGTTTTTGGGCATTTGTTATTTTTTTAAGAATGGTAATACTCAATCTTTAAACGATAGCCTGTGTCCACCTACAAAACCATTGTTCTTTCTTAACTTTTTGATGAGCCTTACCTTTTTCAATGCTGAGGGAGTCGATCGCTCTGTATCCAGCATTGACGATTCCATGCTGGGCTCCGGCTTCCATGACTGTTTCGTTTATAGGGGCCAAAAGGCCCCCCCGGGGCATTGCAGCTCCCAGCCCGCTCCCCTTTAAAAAAGGACAAGGGTTTCCCACGTACCGGGGTTTGGAAAGACAAGGGGGGGTTTAAGGGAAAAAGGGGTTTCTGCGGTGGAATTCTCCTTCTGGGGTTGATTCCATCAAAGCGGAGGATTCGTTTTACCAAAGGGGCAGCCTGGAGCTAAAGTGCTTTAACGTATTTAATGCAGAATGTAATGCAGCCTGGACTTAACTCACCACATCCCCCTATGTATTATCTACATACTCAGCTTCGGAGAAATCACGTCTGTCCCTAAACCCCCCCTCAAAATTCCTAGGGAAAATAAATGATCAATTCATACAGGGTATTTTTTGGGGTGAAAATGTTTTTTAAGATGCATATTATAGCAGTGAGCCCCCCCCTATGTTTTAACCCAATAATGCATGGGATTTTACCCCGTAGAATCCATCTTTAAATAGGGAAAAAAAAATTTTTTTTTCCGTCTTTCCCAAACCAAAAATTGTGACGGAGGTTCGGGATGGAACCTCCAACACTAATGTGTAATCAGGTCTTACCTGAACGTGCTATGGTTTGCAAGCAAAAAAAACGGAAAATTAGCGAAAATCTTTTGCCGGACTTTCCCGCATTGAAAGGGGAAATCCCCCCTTTACTTACATGTTTGGAAATAAGCTTTGATGTATCCAGCTCTGCTACATCGTGTTTGGGGGCCAAATAAACCTCCAGAACTCCCTTCCCCATTGCATTTAACCCCTATTTTTAAATTTTTCTGAAAAACAAAAAACCCAAACGGTCCCCCCTTTATACCCAAAATTAAAAGGGAAAAAAAGAAAGGCAAGGAAAAACCAATCTAATGCCATCCCCTTGGGTCAAAATGACTTTGAAAATAGTTAAAAGTAAAATAGGGTTTTTTTTTATTAAAGCTAAAAATTCCTGGAAAAAATATTTTTTTTTTTTAAAATTTTTTTGGCATTTTTTCACTTCGGAATTTCAAGCTGTGGGGAAACCCAAATTTTTTGGGTTTTGGGCAGGGCGGGGGCCCCAGTCTACATTTTTTTTTTTTTTTTTTTTTAACACCCGTCTCTTTCCCCAAATCGTGGGTTTTTGGCCCAACCGTTTGCTCATTGTTCTTTCCAAAAGGGAAGAAAAAAAATTAGACTAAAAACAATGCAATCCCAAAAAAGGGAAAATAGGGTAAACCTTTTTCTGCACGGGAGGGGGGTTTTTCAATTTCCCTGGGGGTTATTGCTAAAAATTTAATTTACCACTTCTAAAGCCAATAGAAGGATCACCCGAGCATTGCTCTAACTTTTTTGTGATATCAACTCTCTTAAGGGAAGTGAAATGTACATTGGGAAACTTCAAGAAATTATATTTAAATATATATATAATAAAAAATTTTTTAAAAAGCACCCAATTAAAAAAGAAAAATAAAACCCATATAATATTCGCATATTTCTTAAAAATTTATGTGAAAAAAAAAAATTTTTTTTTTTTAACGGGTTTTTAAATTTTTGGCTTTTTTCAGTAAACAAGGTAAAAAATGCCCATCAAAACAAAAAAAATTTGGGGAGTCCCCATAGCCACATATAAAAACAATGCTAAAAAATAAAGTAAAAGATAAGTACAAAGTCCAACCTGTAATCCAATGGGGGAGATCAGGAAATTTGTTTCCCAAAAGGCCATTTCCCGAGATAAAAAGCGGGCAGGCAAAAAAACATAAAAAGCTGCAAAGGAAAAAAGGGTTTAAATTTCTTTTTGAAACTCCATGTTGAATAAAAAATAAGATGCGGACCAGTTTACTCCTCTGGGGAAAAAAAGAGGGGGAAAAAAGGAAAAAACAACCCAAAACAACACCAAAAAATTCACACTTTAGCTTTGGGAAATCAGCCCCACACTATACCGTGGAAAAAAAGCGATCCAAATTTTCCCCCCTAGGGGTTGAAACCCGGCCGGACCCCCCGGGAGGCATATTTGGGGGCCCTTTTTCCTTTTGGGAAATCCCCATTTTACCAATTGCAAACCCAAAGAATAAAGTAGGGCGTTTCGGGGGCTTTTCCCGTTCAAGGGAAAAAAAGATTTCCTAGCATAAAAGGGAGGGGGCCGTTTCAGAACTCGCTCCCCCTTATTGGGAAATATATCTTTTAACCAAAACCCCAAAAGACTATTGCCCGGGCCCAAAAAGAATTGGGAAAGGGCCCCGTCTGGATTTTTGGGAAACCAAAGAACAGCAGACCAAAAAACCCTGAATCTTGGGGGATTCCCACACCATAATTTAAAAAGGGTTTCCCCCTCCCTGAAGGGCATCTAGTACAAGTGTTCCCAAAAGGGGAAAATTATGCATTTGTTTTTAGACCCAAAAAGGGGTCAGAAAATCTAATGGAGCCATTTAGCTTGGGAAACAAATTGGTCCGAGCACTGAGGGGGCAGTAGCCCTCCCCGGGGATTTCAGTTAACCATTTCTTTTTTCCCCTTTGATCCCGGGGGTCTCTCCTCCACCTTTCAAAAGATTTTGTTTTAAAGGGGGGGCAGGTTTATTAAATCATCAAGACTTTATTGAACAGAGAGAAAGGGTTTATGTAAAAAATTTTTCTCCTAGCTATTGACTCCCTGGGTCACATTCCAAAGTCAATTCTAGAGCCCCAAACTGAGCTTCACAAGCCCTTTTCCTTAATTGTAAATAGCGGTAAAAAAAACAGTCCTAGGCAGACCATAATTAAAAATGAAGGGACTTTCAAAGGTTTTTAAAAAAAACCTTCAGAAAAAAAGTGAGTGAGATAAATTTTAATTTTCCCTTTTTTACCAAAAAAATTTGAAATTTTTGCAAATTAAAAAAAAGTCAATTTTGCCTAGGGGTTCCCGCATAAGGGAATATACGGGGGCCAGGAAGTATGTGGAATTTTTCATGATACAGTTTTAAAAAAGGGGCCTTTTCCACCCCAACCGTAGCTCGCATGGCGTTGTGTAATGAGACATTGGTTTCCTTCCCCCTCGATATTGGGAGGTTTGCTAGGGCCCCGTAGGAACACACCAGGGCTGCCTCCAAAAGACCCGCGGATTACTTTTACTACTGGATCCACCAAATGCAAAATTTAAAAATTTTATGGGGCCCGCTTGGATGGGTATAGGGTCCGGGATTGCCAGCCCCCCCTCTCTCCCCTGGAGTGCCTTTTGAGTCTCCCTATTTAACCGGGGTTTCTTTACCACTCCAAAAAGGGAAAAGGAAAGATTTTCTTATCCCCAAAAACTTGAAGTGGAAATTGGCAATAAAATGAGGTGCTGCCCTTTAGAATATAAAAAAATTTTTGGCAGGAGATCAATTTTTTAAAAATGTTTATCCTCCCTTTCAGCTGTTAGTGGGGGAAACCCGCCCCTGCTTTCAACTTTAAGTAATGTGTTGAACAAAACGGGTAACATTTTTAAAGGGCCCAAATTTTTGTACAGCTTTGTGGATAACCACCCCCAAATAAGAAAATGCTTCCCCCTATCCCTGAGAGGGTGACTGTGGGGGTAAATATCCTGAATTTAGGGGCATCGTCCCCTAGGGGGGACAAAATAGATTTTTCCCCTTAACCCGGAACCCCGGAATTTAAAATGCCCAATTCATCCCCAGTAAGCAATTTGAGCCCCCAGCGCCCGACAGGGTTTTCCTTGGTTTTATCAGCAAAGTTGTAAACATACAAAGAAAATTTTTTTTGTAATACCGGGCCCTTTTTCCCACCCTTCAATATTTGTGTTAAATTTTTAAAAGAGAGGATAAGGGCCCATAATCAGGGCAAAAAAGTAAGGGAATAAGGGAAACCCGCCGGGTCCCCCACCCAAGGGGGAAAGGGCTAGAGATCAACCCTTAATCCGTAAACCCCAGCATTTTGGCCCCTTTTTAAATAAATGTAACCATGCAAAAAAATTTTTAGGACCCCATACGACAGAGCACCCGCCCACATTAAAAACGGCCATTCAACCAAAAATGCCTTTTCCCTTGTTAAAGAGGCAATTACCCCATTTTCCGCATTAGGGTGGTTTTCTGTAAAATTTTTGGAAAAGCCTCCTAAGGGTTTATGTCGGTTAAAAAAAAAAAAAAAAAAAAAAAAAAAATTTCCCCTTTGGGATGGGAAAACCCCATTGGTCCGTCCCCCCCCAGTGACAAAATCACCCGTATTTTTGTCTCTGGCTAGCACCCCAGCCAATATTTTTGCAAACTAAGTTCAAACAGGGAAAATTGGGGCTATAGGGCCCAGAGATCGTGGTTTTCCCCGGGTTTTGAAATTTACCACTATTTACCCCTTCTGAAAAGGAGGGGGGGGTTTTAAATTTCCCCCCTTTTCCCGCCTGGGGAAACAAGGTTTTTAATCGGTTTTACTATATTTTTTTTGCATCCCCTTTTTACCATTCTGCGGGAGCCCATCCCGGGCCCCGGCTTTTTTGGGTTGCCAATTTTAAACCATAGCTTTTTGTATCTCTCCCTCAGTGATTGGGAAACGCCAAACCCCAATGATCATCCTCAGTTTAAACGAGGTTAAGGGGCATTGTTTTTCCAGAAAAGCTGCAATCTCAGTTGGGCCCAAAATTTTAAGGGGGAGAGGAGTAAAAGGTGTTTGTAAAAATTTTGCAAATTTGCGCAAAAAATCCCTTGGGGGCAGTGAAAAGTATCACCGGTTCATAGTAAGGGCTAGCAACCCCCTGTGACTGGGTTTTTTAGTTTTTGCCAAGAAGGGGCCCAAAATTTTTACCGTTTTTTTTCCCCTTCTGCAAAAAAAACCTGGCGGGGTTTTTTAGTAAAACTTTTTTGAGCGGGCCCCTTTTAATATAAATTGTATGCCCTCTGTGCCTCTACCCAAATTTGTTTTATTTTTCAGAGGTAGGGTCCTAACGTAAATCGGGCCTCCCCCCAAATGTAAACATTATTTTTCTAAATTACACCCGCTAGCCCTTTAGTTCGGGATGCAGCCAAGGGCCCCCAATTTTTTTCCCCCCTCCCCTGAAAGAAAAAATTTTGATGGGATTGTCCCCCTTTTAAAGGAAACTGTTTCCCTAAAAAAAACACAAATTTTTGCCCACTTTTTGAGATGCTAAGCATCTCCTGCAGGATCTCCATTATACCTAACCAAGTGTGATGTTGGAGCTGCCAGCTCCTTACATATTGATTCCTTTTGTGGTTTTTGCCTGCGCACAGATTATTGAATGACTAGAACGGGTTTCCCCCGGGGTTTTTAAAGGGCAGGCGCCCCGTAAAAATGGACTTTAATAAAAGAGGTTACCCGGAAAAAAAATAGATGGAGATCCGTCAAAGACCCACGCAGAATCCTTCAACCAGGGGGTCGCCGCCGCTTTTGGGTAAACCGGACTTGGGGGATTACGCTATCTGTCATATTTTTGGGAACTCCTCAGATGTTCAAAAAATTCAAAAAAAAAATTTGGGAAGGGGTACGTTTCCGGGAAATTTTAGTTGAGACGTTTTAAAGTTTTTTTGGAAATAAATTTTTCGCCAAAAAAAAAACTTTTTGGGCCCCATATTCCTCGATGTAAATGAACTGTTTTTTATACCCAAAAATAGGCGCATTATACGCCCCGGGGTTTAAAAAATTGTAACGCGCCTAAAAAAGGGGCATTACATATATTAAAAAAATGGAAAACGCTGTGCGGCCCCCCATAACGCAATGTGCCATTGACGGGATTACTTTCACTAGTAATGATACGTTTTTTGCGCCCCCCCTGGGGCAAAGCGCCCTTTATAGGGGGCATTTCATACACACCAATGATACGCCCTTTT
>JAODAL010080100.1:0-12354 GCA_025379985.1 Phyllomedusa bahiana | reverse complement strand
GGGATTGCCAAATTAAAACGTACAGCCCCAATCCTACAACCAAATTTTCAAGTTTGTCTTTTTAAAATTGGACAAATAAGAAAAGTAAAGTAAACTAAAAACTTAGTACGGTAACTTTCAGAAAACCAAAAAGGGAACCCACTTGGGGCCCTCTGCAACGGTAAATTTATCTAAACTTTTTTTGGTGACTATCATCAGATTGTTATTTTATTGGGCCCCCGCTAATTAGGGAGCAACAGGGCAAAATACCCAAAGGGTTCTGGGGGGGGGCCCCCATCCTTTTTGGGGGATGATTTTTCCCATATAATTTGCTGGGCCCCGGTCTTTTTAAATAGGGTAAAATTTTGACCCTCACATTTTTGGGAGGTTTGGATATCTTTTTTCCTTTTTTTCAGGGGTAAGCCCTTTTTCTTTCGGCCCTTTAAAGGATGTTTTTTTAGTCCGTTTTTTTATTTAGATTTTTAAAAATTTAAATTTTTAACGCTACTTTTCTAGGGTTTTTTTTAACATTATTAAAATTGGCAAACTTTTTGGTCCCATCGGGAACCCAAAAAAAGTCCAAATGTCTTCTAGCTTTTTGAAACCATTTAAAAATCTCATAAAATCAAACGGGAACTGCAAAAAAATTGGACCTCATTTTTTATTAGGGTTTAAAAAAAACCTTTATTTATTATGTATGATAAGATATTTTGGGTTTGAACATTTTTTTATATTTCTGTTAAAATTTAAATCCGTATGGGGCCCTTAAACCAAAAAAGCTTTTGGAAAACCCACCAAAACCCCACAAGCCTTCCCAAAAAGTATACTCAACACTAAATATGAGCTAATGAGCAAAGCACAGCCAATTACACTGATCAACTACATGTCAAGCCTATTAAGATGCAAAGGTTATGTTTGAGAACAACTCTGTAGGTTTCCTTAATCTCATCCCCCAATTTACCTCCCTTTTTAAAACTAAACAAAAAAGCTAAAAAAACGGTTCTTTCCCCTTTTTTTTCGGAACTTTGCAGCAGGTGGCACAGGAAGAACGATGCTTCTATGTGAAGAATCAGGCAAAAGCATTAACAACATACAGAGCAGAAAGGGCTTGCACAATTTGAGAAGCATTTTAACCCCAAAAACCCTTCACCCCCTTTTAATCCCGGGAAAAAAAGCCACCTTTATCAGACCTTTGGGTTCCTGCTTAGTTACTTTTTACAAAATTTAAATATGGGGGAAAAACCCATTAAGTAACGGCTAAATGTTTTTGGCGTTACTTAGAAATTTTCATGATAACGGGCTTGATTGGGTTTAAACCCAGTAAATTTGAAACTTTAAAACCCTGTTAAATTTTCGGGGGCTGAAAATGGTACAGGGGAATTTTACAAAGATTTCAGGGGAAAAATTTGGATTTAAAAATTTTTTAAAGGGGGGTTTTCCCAATTTTATAGATTAACTTTAAAAAACATAAAGACAAAATTAAAAAACATTTTTAAACCAAATTTCCACGCTTTTCCCTGATATTGCCTTTTTTAAAAAAAATACACCCAGTTTTATCCTTTCTTATTTAAAAGTTTTTACCTAGGTTTGTGACCACCTCTCTCTGCTTTAGTGGTGGCCGGGCTGCTGACTTCACTCCCTGCTGTGTCTTACCAGCAGGTTGGAGCTTGCTTCTCTAGTCTCTGATCTTATATTTGCTTCTGAGACAAGCATTGACCCTTTAGAGTTACTGAGAAAGTTCAGCAGCCTCATGACCTACTGTCCTCTGCTTTAAACTTTTCTCTGTTTTGGTAAAACAAAATGGGGACGATTTATCAAGGCAGTTGCCCCAGAATTCTGGCTAAAATTTTTCCCAAAAAATGGGTTTTTCGCCACTTTACTATGTTTTTTAAGACCTTTTTCAGGTGCTTCTGCGTCTTGCCCCCGACAAAGGGGGTGGGGGCAAAAATAAAGGGCGTGGTTTTTGGGAAATGGGCGTGGTTTAAAAACACGCCCAAAAAATGGCCAAATCTGCGCCCAAAATTCTGGCATAAAGAAAAGCCAACTTAAAAGATGGAAACAAATTTTGGACTAACATTTCTAACCTGCCCAGTTTAAAACCCAACATATGATACATTTTGGTTTGCTTTTGAAACCGGGGTTTGGAAAAAAATATATTGTTTTTTTAAAAAAAAAAAAAAAAAAAAAAAAAAAAAAAAAAATGGGTTTTTTTTTTTTTTATTTACATTGGATTTTTTTTTATTTAAATGGGGTTTTTTTTTTTCAATAAACTGTTTTTTTGGGGGAAAATTTTTTTACCCCCAAAAGGTTCCCTTCCACCCATGAGAAAAACTGAGTTGTTTAACCCCTTAAATAAAGGCTTTTTATATGCGAAAAACATTCAAAAATGTAATCCCTCTTCCAGGGGGTTTTGTGGGGATTGGGGGAGTTTTTTCCTCCTAAAATTATAAACAGCCCGCTCGTTTTTCTTACGCAGTTCTAAAAACAAAATTTAACCCGCAAGGTCCCAGCCTCTTTTTCCACAGAAAAAAATTTTACAACTGAACAATTTTGAGAAAAAGCCCTTTTAAACCTATTGTTCTAAAAAACCATGAATACAGAATCAACCCCTTCAGTCCCAAGCCCCAAGAAGTTGGGCAATATGTTTTGTTTGGGTTTGGAGGGGAATAGACCCTGCAAACACAAGGGGAATGTGAACAAAGTTGAGGGGGAGGAAGGGCAAGCGGGACAAGAAAATGAAAGGGGGAAACTTTGAGCAAAATTTACTGCGCATACCCCACGGGACAAAAGTCTGGATCTTTTTGGGGTGTACGATCTGAGGTTTTACTTTTCCTTTCTTAAAAGGGGCGCGGGTAAAAGAGACCCATTTTGGGGAATATTTTAATAAAGTTTCCTTCGCCTATCGGTGGGGGGCAGGAAGCGGGGCCAAAATGCAAACGATGAAACAAAGAGATGAAAGGGGCCGGGGGCGTGAATGAGGAAACATCTTTAAAAGTGGGTGATGAAGATGCCCCAAAAAACACTTCTGAACAGGCAGGACCCTTGGTTTGGGTAAAATTTTTATTGAATCCTTTTTCAAAAGAAAAAGTCATGGGGTGGGGAAAAATTCTATTTTTTATTATTACTGCATGTTCCCGTCTTTTGGGTTTACATATGATGAAGAAAAACAAATATTCCTTTTGGGGCAGTGATGTGTTGTGTACAAAAAAGCAGAAATTGTATAAAAAATTTAAAAATAACAGCATTGTTTTTTTTTGTTTAGGGGAATTCATGGTTTCCCGGGAAAAAAATTTCCCCCACCTCCAAGATCCCCATCTTTCCTTTCTACAGTTTCAGGGGTTTTTCCATTTCCGGATAGGGGCTTTTATTAAACAGCAGGGATATCATCAGACCCCACAGCCACATATCACCCTCACCCCAAAAGGGAAAAAAAAACCTTTACCTCCTGGAAAACCCCCTTTGATAGGGGTTTTTGATAAGAACTACAGATTAAAAAAGAGTTTTATTGATGAAAAGATTGCCCAGTTTAAATTTTTTTAACGGAAAATCTTCTTTTTTTTCGCTTTAGAACCCCCCATTTCATTAAAATGGTTCAGTCCCCTGAGACCAGGATTTCAGGGGCCCCCAGCCAAGCTGATGTTGCAGGGGAAAATGCTGGGTCAAGTGTAAAACAGAGAAAGGGAGGGAATGTGCAACACTCTGGAGGGTAAAATTGTTAAAAATAAGGGATTTATGGGGGGAGTAATGTCCACCCCTGATCCTATTGGGTTTTTCTTGTATAAAAAACAGAAGAAGGGAAAATCTTCCTTTCGCAAAAACTGATAAGTCAGGAAATTTCCCACCCCAGCAGAAAACTTAAAAAGTGGGAGTAAAAACTTAAAGCCCTGTGAACAAAAATTCAAATTCTAGTAGCAGTTTGGTCACTGACAATGCTGCAAACGTTTTCCAAGGGTGAGAAGAGATTTTGGGAAAAGGGAGGGAGGGGAAAACAAAGCTGCTAATAAAAATTTTGGTTGCAGTGCTTTATTTGCTGGGAAACCCCTTGCCAAAGACTTAAGTGTTCCAGAAATAAAGGCTAAAGTTGTTGAAAAAATTGGGTAAAACCCTTTCCCTAATAATCAATTTTTCTGCAAACACTTGAAAAAAAGGGGGGGTGGGAAACCAAACTAAGCTCCCACAAATGTTAAAAATGGGAAATCTGTGGTGGGCTGTTTGGGGCAGGGATATCAAAAAATGGGCCCCCTTCTGGAAAGACACTTTGTGAAGAAAATCGAGATAAAATAGATTTCCACTGGGCACGGCCAAAAAACCCAACATTGGGGTTAAGAGAAATGTTTTTAAAATATTTCTGAGCTTCCGGGAAAAAAATCTCTCAAGTTTTTTAAAAAAAATACAGGGAAAAAAAGCCCCTTTTTTTGCGGGTGCTTTGAAATTTGGAAAGGGAAATGAAATGAACACTTAAAAACAGGAAAATACACATGGGGCCGAATTAAAAATTTTTTGCAGTTTAAAAAAACCCAATGGGGCAAGCCCCTGACTTTCCATCATTTTTTTGGGAAAATTTTTTGTCAATATCCAAAATCGGGGGGAAAACCTAAGTGCGGGAAGGGAGGTTTTGCTATGAATGGGGATCCAGCCAAAACATTTCCAAACTTTAATGCCAAAAAAATAAACTTCAGAGCTAAGGGGGGAAACCCTTCAAGAATATATGTTTGCTGAAGATATTTTAAGGAAGGGGGACACCCGTTTAAAATGGTTGGGGAAACACTTTAACGCTTGGATTTAGGACTGTTCAAGTAATGATTTCACTTTTAACAGCAGTACTTCTTCTGCAGGGTTTTAAAGAAATTTCTTCCTTTGGATCATTCATTCTAAAATTTAGAAATCGGTTGGGGGCCCCTTAAAACAGGAAAGCTTGTTTTTCTTTTCCAGATTAAAGAAAAGGGAAAAAAGAAGAAGATGATGATGAAAAGACGACAAGGGTTTTTTTGGGTACAGAGGGCAGCAGGGACAGTAGTATTTAAGTTTTTCATGGTCGGTGGGGTGACGTCTAAGTTTTTAAAATATATATAAAATATTTTGTTTTGCCAAATTGGGTTAAAAAAACATGGATGTTTGTTTAAGCAAATAACTTTTGTGTAATGTTGTTTTTTTTTTCAGTTGAAAAAATCTATTTAAATTGTTATTTAAAGGGCAGGATTATTTTTTTTCCTTCCTTTAAATACAACAGAACAGTGGGGCCAAATATAATGGGTTAACCCATTAAAATGGGGAAGGGGGAAAAAAGTAATATTAAAAAATGATTCTAAAAAACCCTTTATTACTTGGGTTTTTAAAAAAGGGAAGAAAAAAGGGGTTAGGTTAAAAAAACTTTTATTTAAAAACCCCTATTTAAATCAAGCCTTACTGCTAGTATTTAAAAACGTTTATTTAAATTAGTTTGATTTAAAACAAATTTCCCTCCCGATTTTAAGACCCGTCTAGTCCCAAATTAAACACCCGTTTTAAAAATAAGACACTATTGATAAATTTTTCCCCAATAAGTGCAATTTTTAAAAAATAACTCTTGGCATCTTCCTCTCATGGGGCTAATACAACCACCCTTTATTACCAATCCCGGTTTTTAAAAACAGTAACTTTTTTTTTCAGAACCCTGTAAACCCCATGTCCTCTAACGACTCTTAAACTAGCAAAAGGAGGGGAATAGAACTGAAAAGCCATCACTGCTATAAAAAGCCACCCACAGCCGCATAGAAAGTGGGGGGGAGCAGCCCTGTGAAAACAGCTTAAAGGGGGTTTTCCCCACAAATTGAAACATGTACCTCATCCCCGTTTTTTTGGTTTTATTTTTTATTCCCGGGGGGTTTTTAATGGCCCTTTTACTAGCCCGCAAATAGAAGCCGGGCCCGTAGCTATTGCAACCGGGGCTGGCAAACCTTCATGAGGATTGAAAAGGGCTGTTTCTAAAGTGACCTTTTAAAAAGCTGATGCAGCCCCTACAAAGGCGGCGATACTAGGAATAGGTTTTGGGCAACCCTATTGCAAGGGGACTTGTTTTTTTCAAAAATCTTTTAAAATAAAAAGCAATCCTTGTAGGTGAGACCCCCCCCTTTTTGGAAAAAACCTCCTTAAAGTGAATACTCACCACAGTTTATAAACCAAAAGATTTTTCCCAAAAAACCATTAGAAAAAATTTTTGCACAAAAAAAAAAAAGTTTGGGTTTTAATTTTTTTGACGCCAATTCCATGTCTTAAACCCAGGTTTTCCCTTTGATGAGTCAGGGTTTGGGCCCCACTGAATGGGGCAATCCCTGACTAAATCCACCGCACCAAATTTTAAAAAACCTTTACTTTTTTCAATGGAAAAAACTGTTTTGGTTTTACATTCAAATATACCACAAATTTTCCCTTTTAAACCTGAAACAGGAAGGGACGCCACTTCATAGTAATCTGAATTGTAACATAGGGGGGGAGATAGACAGGGTGCAAAACAGTACATGGCACCTTTTTAACCCCAAAAGCTCAATCTATTGTCACATTCTCTTATTCTAACAATCCTCCAGTAATCATAAGCCTGGACATTTATTAAACAGTAGAAAGCGAATTTTAAGGCGACAGGCCCCCTTACCTACTGGACCTCTATGCAGCTTTAACAGGTTATAATAATGGTGTGTGCCCCTGTGGTAACATTGAAAGAAAACAAATGCTAGGATGAAATAGGACATGGTTTCCTTTTTCCCGAGACAGCTTTTCCTCTTGGCGCTGGTGAGGGGGCTTGTTTGGGGCTGCAACCGTTGCTAAGAGCCTCAGCCACAAACCCCATCCATGAAAGACAGAGAAGCATCAACCTGTGACCAAACAGTTTTCCAATTAGTTTGTGATAGAATTCAGAGTTTGTATAAAATTTATATTAAGAGACAAAGGGAGACCACCTATATCTGTACAAAAGTAACCACATCCTCAAAGGTGCAAGCAAAACTGCATGACACATACGGACAAAGAGGCATATGGCTGACTGTACCTCCCCCAATGCTGTGCACTCAGCACTGTCTTAACTGGAAGAAATTTATATAGAATTTCCCGGATGTATGGAAGTTTAAATGACAATGCCAGGAGCTATGTACTAAACAGTTTGGAAATCCAGCGTCTTGATAGTAAAGATAGACATGAGATAACACCCGGGCTGTGGAGTCGGAGTCGGTGCCTATTTTTGCAGGAGTCGGCCGACTCCCAAAATATATTAGTAAGTTGGTTCAGTTAGTTTGATGCAGTCAAAGAGCAAGAGGAAATTGGGTTCCGGCCCGTGCTACTTTCTCCCTATATCTTCAGCTTTATCACATGAAAGGGGTGTAATTGATGACATGGAGCAGGCAAACCTGCCCCTAGGAAAAGATTCTGCTCCATGGCAACAGATTTCAGCTAAATTTTCACCTGCCTTCAAAGAAATAGAAGATTCAACCATTCATCAAAACTGACTGTGCTGAGGCAATTCCTTTATACCCTGACATTGTTAGAGATGTTCCCCTGTGTCACACTTTCCCCCCCAACCCAAGTTTAGTGTAGAGAGGCCGTTCTCTAGCCTGAAAACAATGAGGTCAGAAGTGAGGTCATGTATGCAGGATCTGATGGAGGCAATACTATTTCTCAGAACAAATTCAGAGACTTCACAAATGTTCCTGAAGTGTTTTGTGTTCTAAAGTCAATACAATAAATATATTTTCCCACTGACAAGCAAAATGGTAACAATGTTTTGAACTTGTGATTTTCAGGCTCCATATCTCACCATCCACTACAGCTTTGCACATGAGGCTACTGTAATTTTATAGACAATCATCTTACCTATCTTATACAAAAATTTTTGACTTGCAAGTATTTAGAAATCAGCGTGATTCTGCAGATTCTTTCCTTAACTGCATGTTAACTTTTTTTGGTCCTAAAAATAAAAATGTTAATTTTTATTATTTTGTTAGAAATTTGGGAAATCCCCTTTGGTTTTCAATACTGTGTAATCCTTCTGGCTTTGGATCAGATTCAAGCATATCTTGACCAAAATCTGATCCAGGTCTTTCTTAAAACATTCCCAGTGTTGATGCAGAATGGACTTGGATACAATTTCAGCTTTTTTTTTCAACTCTACCACAATGTTTAAAAGTTCAAAACATTGTTACCCTTTTTCTTGTCAGTGTCTGTTTCTACCTAAATAGCTTGATTATTGTATCATAAGGTGATAAAAAGCTGATGTTTTTATTTTACTACAGTAAAGTTATCACTTAAACATGCGCCATGTATGAGGGAGTCCAGGAGTGGAGATTGGGAAATTGAGGAGTCCGAGTAGGGGCTTTTGGCTTGGCTA
The DNA here is from genome assembly GCA_025379985.1 of Phyllomedusa bahiana. NCBI lineage: Eukaryota > Metazoa > Chordata > Amphibia > Anura > Hylidae > Phyllomedusa > Phyllomedusa bahiana. The sequence continues at coordinate 4,022 of JAODAL010080100.1, read as the reverse complement.
CTCCACAGCCTGGATAACGGAAGTCTTTTTATTTTATGGGAAATGCTCTTTAGTGCAAGTTTATTAGCTTTGTCATGATGAGATTATTCGAGACTGGATCAGACTTTTTATTTAAAAGAAAATTCCTCTAAAAGATCTTGCAGCGATTCTTAGTAGTATGAAATACTCATATTTACCAGTAAATCTTCACAGCAGGAATTGAGTTGGAAAAGTCTGTGCATTTGTGGCCTGTCCTCCCCCAGTGCTCTTAATTCGCAGGCCTGCTGCCGCATTCCCCTGTCCAGGGAGGGTTTAGAAATCTTGGATTAGTTGATTACCAAGGAGGAATTTGGAGTGAGTGCAGCCAACTTTGTTTATTGCCGCCATAATCCAGGGTGTTGTTTCAGAAGTAATAGAGGTCTGTAGCAGAACATTGTGAAGTTTAGATATTATTGATTCTGTAGGGACCTGCTTTGCCAGATAAGAATATTCTCCCCAGTACCTGAAAAAGGAAAAACCTTATATGAGACATTTTGGCAGTAACGTTCATTTCATTTACATTATTGTATTAACTAAAAGGTTCTCCACTTTTTATTGTTTGCTAGTGCCCATTTAAAAAAAAAAAAACCTACATTAAAACCATTTTTCAAACCCACTGTACTGTCCTCACTCTTTTTTCCCCTTCCCTTTCGAATGGGGACTTCGGCAGGGGACATGTGATGACTCCCGGCGGGGGGTTTTGCCCCCCCATTCAGGGAACAAGGAAAATACGGTAAAAGCCCAGGGGGTTTTGGGGAGGGTCCCTTGCTGAATTTGGAAAGGTTGGGGGATAAAGGGTTATTTTTTTTTTTTAATTTTAAAATGGGCACTGGCGGTTTAAATTTAAAAATTTAAAAAAAAAAAATTCTAGTGGGGGAACCCTTCTTTCCCCGGGTTTATAGCCCTGTACAGCCTTTTATAGACTGAAATCTCCCCCAGAAATTCCCCTTCCCTTTTCTAGCACCCTTTTACCATTTAGGATTTAAAGAGGTTTTTTGGCCCAAGAATTTGAAACCCCAATTTCACTAAAATCCAAACCCAAAGGGCAACCCCCAATAGATTTGTTTAAAAAACAAGATCTGTGATTGAAACAAAAAGGAAATTCCAGCTTTTTTTAACTAATATTTTTTAAAACCCCCTATTATCCAGACCTCATTTTTCTCTCCTCTTTTTTTTAAAACCCAAGGGCTGGGGAAAGTGGGTCCTTTTTTTTGCAAAAAAGGTCGGGTCTCATAAAAAGCCCGCCCCCCCCCCCAAAATTTTTTATAATTTTTTTGGGTCCATTTATTTTCGATGCAGGGGCAAAGGAAAGGGGGAATTTGGGGTTCCGGCCATGCAAATGCCTTTTTTTAAATCCCCATAGGGTGTAATTGAGCCCGGGGAATTTGGGCAAAGCACTGCCCGGGGGAAAGTTTCCCGGCTCCCGGGGCAAAAAAAGTTTTTTCAAAAAAATTTTCCCCCTGCTTTCAAAAGAAAATATTTCCCAACCATTCTTTCAAAACGGACGTTGAGGAATTTCCCTTTTAACCCGGGAAAATTTTTGAGAGTTGCCCTGTGGTCACCGTTTGGGCCCCCCAACCCGTTAGTGGGGGGAAAAGGGCCTTTCTTTGCAGAAATAATGAGATCAATGTGGGGCCCATGTATGGGGGTTTGAGGAAGGCAAAACTTTTTCTCAGAACAAATTGGGGAAAATCCACAAATGTTCCTCCCAGTGTTTTTGCAATTTAAAATTTTTTTTTGTGTTTTAAAAGTTTTACCCAAAAAATATTTTTTACACTGAAAAAAAAATTTAAAAACCCATTTTTGAGCTTGTGATTTTGGGCTCCATACTCCCCAAATCCACTCAGCTTTTGTATGCTCCCTTAATTTTATATACGTCATCTTCCCCCAATTCTTAATTTTTAAATTTGGGGATTTGAAAAAGAAATTTAGCACTGCTTAAAATTCGCAGTTTCTTTTGAAAACTCCCTTTGTTACTGTTTTTGTTTCCTTTTAAAAATCAAAATTTTTAATTTTTTTATTTTTGTAAAAGGGGGAAACCCACCTTTTGGTTTTCAATACAAACCTTTTTAACCCCTTCGGGGCTCTGGTTTCAGATTAAAGCACATTTTGGGACCCAAAATCTGACCCCAGGTCTTTTCCCTACCATTCCCAATTTTGGGTGCAGACGGGATTTTGGGAATACAAAATCCCCAGTTTTTTTGTTCAACTCTACCCACAAGTGTTCCCAAAAAAACCCAAAACATTGTTCCCCTTTTTGCTTGTCATTTTCTGTTCTCCCTAAATAGAAAGATTTTTGTATCAAAAGGGGAAAAACAACCTGTGTTCCCAATTTACTACAGTAAAATTTAAAAAAATTTAAACTTAAAAATGCAAAAATGTATGAGGGAGTCGGGAAAGTTGGATCAGGTTTTGGGAAAAATTTTTAAAGGAAGTCGGGAGTGGGGGTTTTTGGGCCCTTTCCGACTCCACCCCCCTTGCATAAAAACCCTATAATGTCACGGGAGCCCCGCTTCTCTACCCTATCTAAAACCCCATATATCAAAAGAGCCAGCTTCTCTTTTCTATCAAAATAACCCCTATATATCCAGAGCCCCCCTTCCCCTTCCCTCTTTCATAAAACCCCTAAAAATTTCACAGAGCCACCCTTCTTCCCTCTATCATAAAAAACCGGGATAAAATCACAAAAGCTCAGGTTCTTTTTCCTCTGCACTTTCCTTTTTCAGGGTAGGGGCTTTAAACCACCTGAGGGGTCATTTTTGTCTACATAATATCTACAAATTACCTCCCATGCAAAAAAAAACAACTGTCGGGCTTTTACCTGTAGAAATGCCTGCTCAACATCAATTGCCCAAAAATGTCCCCAAAAAAGCCTTCTTATCGCATCTGTAAAGCATTTTTCAAAAAAAACAGAGCCTTGAAGAAGGGACGGGGGACAGTAGGGGGCCCATACGAAGTCAGTAATTATGAAGACTTCGATCATGGGTTTAATTTTAAAGAAATGTGCTTAACGAATAGCAAGTGACTAGAATTTAAAAGGTAAAAGGGCCAAAACATGAAATCAAAATTTTTTATGGAGGGGGGGGTAACATTTACTGTCTGACAAAAAGAAGGACGGGTTCATCTTCAGGGGGGAACCCATTCAAAAAAAATTTTGCTTTTTTTGAGGGGAATACATGCTAGTGTTATTAAACATTGACAATCCCTTAAAAATTGTGTAAGCAATGAACATTATTTCAAAGCATGAAGGTTTGAATAAAAAAGGGTAAAACAAATTTGAAAAGCCAAACAATTTGGCCCCTTAAGCAGAAAACAGGTTATTTTTAATAAAATAAACCACAACTAATAAAGTAAAACTTTTTAAAAAATATTTCCGAAAGCAGATTTAAACTTTTGCAATTTGGGAAATTTCTTTTTTGTTGTATTATTTAAAATCCCCCCCACTAAAAGTAAAAAGTGTATAATTAGAAAGTTGCCAGTGTAAAAGCCAATTTACATGGGGGCTCAAACGAACACCTCCTATGAAAAGAAAAATGCTAATGCTGCTTTTGTACCAACACAAAGACAGGGTTTTCCTAATATCTTCCCCACCCCGCTGATAACCCTTTTGAAACGTGGGGTAAGCACATTCTCCATTTCCCCAAAGCGAGATAAGACTGCACTGCATCACCCCCTGTCCCCCCTTCCCTTTTTATACCAAATCCTGGAGGGTGAAAAAAATTCTTTTTTAAAAACGGGAGCAGACTGGACCCAAAAAGTCTCCGAAATGCTTTTTTTTACCCTTACAAAACTGCCCAAAACCCGTCCCTTGGGGTATTTACAAAATGGGTTTTGCAGGGACAATGATCCGGGGACAGGGGTTTATTGAAGACTTCAGCCTCCATAGTTATAATTTAACAAGAAGCATAAATTTGCTGGGGCTCAAAGGAAAAAATTAAAAATATACAAAAAAGAGGAAGGGAATAAAATCAGGGCTCAATGGAAAAGCAAATAAATAGGGATTT
>JAODAL010080099.1:0-12354 GCA_025379985.1 Phyllomedusa bahiana | reverse complement strand
CCCCCTTTAGCCAGTGCCCCCCCCCCCCTAGTAGCCAGACCCCCCCCCTTACCCAGTGTCCCCCCCTTAGTAGCCAGAGCCCCCTTTTAGCCATTGTCCCCCCCCTTTAGTAGCCAGAGCCCCCCTTAGCCAGTGTCCCCCCCCATAGTAGCCAGGGCCCCCCTTAGCCAGTGTCCCCCCATAGTAGCCAGGGCCCCCTTAGCCAGTGTCCCCCCCATAGTAGCCAGGGCCCCCCTTAACCAGTCCCCCTTTAGTACCCAGGGCCCCCTTAGCCAGTGTCCCCCCCATAGCGCCAGGGCCCCCCTTAGCCAGTGTCCCCTTCATAGTAGCCAGGGCCCCCCTTAACCAGTCCCCCCATAGTAGCCAGGGCCCCCCTTAGCCAGGGTTCCCCCATAGTAGTCAGAGTCCCCTGTAGGTAGTTTAAAAAAAAAAAAACAAAAAAAAAACAATCACTTACCTTGCTCCCGCTCTGGCTCCGTCCTGGGACAGCCCCGGCCGCTCCTTGCTTCCCCCCGGCAGGCTGAAGGCCTAATGCGTTCAGCCTGCCGGGGAGATCAGCGGAGCGCAGCGCTAGTGGCGCTGTGCTCCGCTGACACCGCGCAGCCCCGGGAGTCCCCAACTCCCGGGCCGGTCTCTGAGCGCTCGGGACGCGGACCCGGGCGTCCAGTGACCGGATGCGCGGACGGGCCCCGGGGAACGACGGCACTGTCTCCGGGGCCCGCAGCGGCTTGGGGCCCACCGGGGATTCCCCGGTCCCCCGGCGGCCCAGTCCGAGCCTGTTCATGGATAATGGTTACATTAACCTCCTTTTTTATTCAAGTATAGAATGCCACAGTAGACTTACCAATAATGTCAGGATAATAATAGAGAATGGAAAAAATAAAATATATATGGTCGTCTTGATGTAATTCGTCTTCTAGGGAATAATGTTAACTTTTTTTGTGTGTGATATCCATATTCTGCGCAGAAATCCACATATTCACCTGTAACTTACATCCTATTATTTTGAATAGTGATTTGTAATGTACCGTATATACTCGAGTATAAGCCGAGTTTTTCAGCACAAAAAATGTGCTGAAAAATCTGACCTCGGCTTATACTCGAGTCACTGTCGGCGCTCGGGCACTTCAATTGCCCGTGCGCCGACAGGGACGCTTCAGCTATATGTGACTCCTCAGGGAGCGCATATAACTGAAGGCCGAGTCAGCTGACAACGTCCAGGCACTGCGGTGGCCCAGGCGCTGTCGGCTCTCTCTTCACATGTATGCGACTCCTCCAGAGCGCATACAGGGGAAGAGATAGCAGTGCGGAGCAGAGACCGAGCGCGTCCTGCTCCGCAGTGGACTCCGGACGTCCGCAGACTCACGGCTGTCCGGCGTTTCCAGCACAGGCAGCATGTGTCATCACACTGCGGGTGCGGCCTGATGACGTCACCCGCCTGTGCCGAGAAGACAGAGGAGAGCGGGGATCGAGGTAAGTGATTGTCTATACCTGCCTATACCCTACCTATACCTGCCTATAGCCTGTCTATACCTGCCTTTACCCTGCCTATACCTGCCTAGGGGGACCTATAGTACATAGGGTTATAAGCCAGCTCACCTCTCCAGCGGACAGCACGGATCCTCCCGGTGCCAAGGAGAAATAACAGACGAAAAAGTAGAAGGTAGTAGATCCAGCTGTTCACAAAGGAATGGTCCAAAATGGTAGAATAAAATCCTGTTTATTGAATATCCATTAAGAACAGAATGGCAAAAATGCGGGCAGAGGCATGAAAGTGCCGACGCGTTTCGGGGCGAACCCCTTAATCATGGCATACATATTACCAGTATTAGCTAACCTTAAATAGTGTATCTACTAATTACACATACCTTGCAGGTGCTGCCACCACGAGCACCGCGCGAGAGACAGGACGCGTTCCCCGGGACGCCACCGGCACTTCCGGAATCCCCGGGGTGAGGGTCAGATGAGAGTCACATGATGAACTAGCCGTCATGGACAGCGCATGCGTGATCGTCACATCCCAACAGCAGACACCAAGGGACAATGATATTACAAAAACCGCAGGTAACGGAGCACCATAGGCTGCCCGAGACGCATACCAAAACCGCACGGCGAGCGGGCAGCAACCCAAGCATAAAACCCACATACAAAAAGAAAAACAACCAATAAAGTGTAAAAAATAATACTCAAAGCTGGATGCAGCATATATGTGCAGACTAAAGCATTCAGAGATGATTGGCACCCTCCTTGGGGATGGAATGAACATTGAAAAACTATCATTTAAGCAAAGGGCCCCACAGTTTTACTAACAGAGTAAATATATAATATATATTTATTATATATTTAATATATATTATTTTAAAATTTATATATATAGTATATATTAATTATATTTATATATTTAATATATATAATATATATTATATATATTATATATACACTCACCGGCCACTTTATTGGGTTTACACTTGTCCCAACTCAGTGCATTTAGGCATGTGGGACTTGGTCAAGGACAATCTCCTGCAGTTCAAACCGAGCATCAGTATGGGGGAAGAAAGGTGATTTGAGTGCCTTTGAAACGTGGCCCTGGTTGTTGTTTCCAGAAGGGCCCGGTCTGAGTATTTCAGAAACTGTGATCTCCTGGGATTTTCACGCACAACCAATCTCTAGGGTTTACAGGGGAATGGTCCCAAAAAGAAAAAACATCAGTGAGCGGCAGTCCTGTGGGCGGAAATGCCTTTTTGATGCCAGAGGTCAAAGGAGAATGGGCAGACTGGTTCGGCTGATAGAAAGGCAAACAGTGATCAAATAGCCAACCCCTTACAACCCAAAGGGAGGCAAAGAGCATCTCTGAACGCACAGTATTGCGAACTTTGAGGCAGATGGGCTACAGCAGCAGAAGACCACACCGGGTGCCCCTCCTTTCAGCTAAGAAAGGAAACTGAGGCTCCAATTTTCCCAAGCTCATCGAAATTGGACAGTAGAAGATTGGAAAAACGTTGCCTGGTCTGATGAGTCTCGAATTTCTGCTGCGACATTCGGGGTGGTAGGGTCAGAATTTGGCGTCAACAAACATGAAAGCATGGATCCATCCTGCCTTGTATCAACGGTTCGGCAGGTGGTGGTGGTTTTCATGGGGTGGGGAATTTTTCTTGCCACTCTTTGGGCCCCTTGGTACCAATTGAGCATCGTTGCAACACCTTGTTGAATCTATGCCACGAAGAATTGAGGCAGTTCTGAAGGCAAAAGGGGGGGCCAACCGTTATAGCATGGTGTTTCCTAATAAGTGGCCGGGTGAGTGTATATATTATAAAACAGCAAAAAAACCCTTTCATTATTACAGTGGACCAAAATAAGCCAAAACTCGAGTGTAAACATTGGTTATGATGGTAATGTAATATAAGCAAACTAATAGTGGTAGAGGATCTCATTTTTGATATTAAGTCCGTTAGGAAAAATGGTATCCAAAATTGTAATCCAAAACGCCTCTCTATTAAATAGTAGGCGTTTCGGATCCCCACCTCGTTTGGGCACAGTAACTTTTTTTATTGCAAAAGCCCTAAAGTGTTTAGTGCTAGGTTATGTTCAGAAATTGAAGTGACGAAGCAGCATTCGAAATCATGCGGAAACCTGGATTCTTTTATATTGTTAAGTGTTCGCAAATGTGTACCTTCAATTTACGAGATGTAGACCACACATAAAATAAATTACATTCCATGCAGACGATCAAATAGATGACCGACATGGAGTTGCAATTTTATTTACTGTTTAATCCTGTACATTTTATTATGGACTGTAAAAGTTTGTTACTGTAGTGAATAAGCAAGTCTTACACGGGTAGGACCCACATTTGTAAAACCCATACTGACTTAACCATTTTACTTTGTATATTTGTAGGGCTAAAGGTATTTTTTTTACAATACGGTCCCAAAAAGTGGCAGGGCGTTTAGCTACCACACGACATCCCTCAGATAAAATATCCCGCAAGATAGGATCTCATACAGGATCGGAATGTTGTGCAAAATAAATGTTTTTTAATTTTAAAAAAAAGGGCACTGTTTTGATACCCTGTAGGTTTATGAAAAATGGCATTTTGACGACTATGAAAAAGTAACTGAGTGCGAATTTAGCATAAACAATTGTACACGCCATGGAACCCGTTGGGGTACCCTTTGGCTGTGAGACTTTTGTAAATCTTATTAGTTTGCTATGTAGCTTCCTGTGTTGCACATTACGTTTGGTCTAGTAAATTCACCCACTGGTATGATGTTTTTGTATGTTTTATAAGATGTGTTGCCAGATATTTTTTTCCCTGACGATTTAGTGGCATATTGTCCCTCAATACTTTTAAAAATAAAGATCCAAAAACGAATGTTTGTAGGTGATGTTAAAGGGTAAAAGTCAAAAAAGCGGTTATTATTTAAAAATTCAAAATCGCCATTATCATCTCTAAAACCCCTCAACACAAAAACATGTCGTCTTTATCTTCCAACCATTGGACATCGCCAGCAAAAGGATATTATTAAAAAAAATATTGGTATATACAAGACAAAACCAAATTGGGCAAGGGATGGAGAGAACTTGGTCCCTAGAGACCCCCCCACGTAGCTGTAAATTGTTTGTTGTTAAACAAAAAAATAATTGTGTGTTCAGATACCTCACCCCGAAACAATGAACGACTGTAACTCAATGGAAAAGGTGTAAAATGGGAAAAAAATTAAAATTAAAGCAAGCAAGGCGATGCCCAATGGTATGGAAGTGTAGAGCGACGAGTCACATGACCCAGCAGAAATCACATTTGCCCCCTATATTTTGCATATTGACAAAAAAATCAGTGTATCCTTCAAGAAAACCTGGCACCGTTTGACCAAAGGCTGTAGGAAAAAGTCCCCCCCTTCACCCACAGGTCGTTAAAAGGACCCAAACCCCCGGACAATTGTCTCATTGGGGGGCAAATATTGTCCTGTGAATTTTGGTAACCCGTAAATGCGGAACAACTGGATTTGGGGGACCATCAAAAATATCTTTGGGGGGGTGGAAATGTACCAAGAGCGTGACCCTCATGCAATAAAACATGCATGGATCCCCGAAATTTATTAGTCGGATTATCTTGAGACTTTTTAAGTGTCGAATTGAGAGTAATAGCGGCATTTGAGACAGATCATTGAATCATTCATAACACAATTGTGCCCCCCTTATTAGCTTTTTGAATTGTACATTCGGAAAATTTTTTTAGTTCCTGGGGCAAATTTTTTTTCCCGCGTACTATTTAAGGTTACTAATATGGTAATATGTATGCCCTGATTAAGGGGTTGCCCCGAAAGCGTCGGCAATTTAAAGCCCCTGCCCGCATTTTTGCCATTTGTTCTTAATGGATATTCAATAAAAGGATTTTATTCTACCATTTTTGGCCTTCCTTTGTGGACGCTGGATCTACTACCTTCTTTTTTTTCGCTAGGGGGGGCCCCATTTCCCGCCAATTCCCTGTCTATCCTCCCTGGGGGGGACCTATATCCCCTTACCGCCCTATAGCCGCCTGGGGGGACCTTATACCGCTTATGCCTGCCTAGGGGGAAAATTACCGGCCCTTCCCTCCCTATCCCTGCCTATAGCTGCCTGGGGGGACCTTACCTGCCTATCCCCCTTGCCTAGGGGGCCTTACTGCCTATACCCTCCCCTATAGGGCCCAACCTGTCTATAACCTCCCTATGGGAAAGAAAATTTACCTGCCTATAGCTGCTTAGGGGGACTTATGCTGCCTATCAGCCTTTTTGGGGACATTAAACAGCCTATACGCTATGGGGGACATTAAACTGCCTATACCAACCTATTTTTCTGCCTATGGGGGACATTAAAAGGGCCTATACCTGTTTCTCCCCTATGGGGGACTTTTAAACTGCCTTACCTGCCTTTTCTGCTAGGGGGGATATTAAACTCCCAAATTTAAAATTTTATTGGTATCTATTTTTTTTTAAAAATTCACCAGTGGGCCGCTGTTTTTTTTCACCCTAGGCTTTACTCGGTCAATAAGTTTCCCCCGGTTTATTGTGGAAAAAGTGGGTCCCTCGGCTTATACTCGGGCTTATACTCGAGTTTAGGTATTCATACAAAAAGTGAAGTTAAAGGCTTAAAAAAGAACACTTGTTTAACTGGATTCCCCACTGAAAACCCGGAAACGAAAAGTACCCAATACACCAAAGTGGCAAAAAGTTGATATACAAAAAGAATTTTGTGTTTTACGGATGAGTTGTAGTTGTTTGAGGTTTATTTTAGGATACAAAATTATGATGTCAGAAAAGGTTAAGTCAGCCTGGCCCTTGCTTGACAGTTTTTCAAAAACAACCAAAAGGGGGAAAAGTATGAAAAATTTTTAGGTCTAAGCTTTCTTTGTTACCCATAGCAACCAATAAGAGCCCCCCTTTATTTTTTAAGAGCATATATGAAATGAAAGGAGAGCTCTGATTGGTTGCTATTGGCAAAATTTAAAAAGCCTTAGACAGTTTTTAATACATGAAGCCAATATATTTTTTCCTGGAAATTAACACTTGTAAAAAAATGTGTTCAATTTCATTAGCATAATTAAATTATTTTAATTCAAAGTAGACTTTGACATACAAAAAAAATTTAGGATCAATGCATTCACTCATGTTTAATATAAGAAGAATCCACAACTTGATGGAAAGCGGTAAAAATAAATTAAAGCTATAGGGGTTACCACAATATGACGTAAACATATGTACTGCATGGGATTGAACAGGGGTATTGACTGCAGTAATTTATAAGAAAGAGAAAAAAGGACAACCAATTTTCTTAAATTTGAAGTCAGTCATTCGTTACATTTTCAATTATTTTGGAAAGAAAATTAAGTTTTAACTTGGAAAGTTTAGTTTTCTGGAGCTGCCTGTATTACTCCTAATGGTCAATTGTATTTATGAAATTCTAAAATATCTTTAATAAAAAGTTGGTATCAAGTCATTTCTAGTCAAAGCAAGGAAGATAATGTTACATAGTTTATGTATTCTTAAGATTCAAATATTTGTTTTATGTAGTTATGCAAGCGTCAAAGAAATTTTATGACGAAAATTATAATTGACAATATAGTAGCAATTCAATAATAATGAATTTGGTAATTATATTAGTTCTTTTGCACATGTCCATATTACAGCTCCAGGCAATTTCTAAATAAATATAGTTTTCTATTGGGCAATAATGTACCGTTATACGACTCTGTATGAAACTATAGTGTATGAAAATCTGTCCATGTTCCATTGAATACCATATTCTTTTCAATAGTCAATGCATGACATGGCACATCATACATGTAAAGTTCCTGAAGCTGGATATGCCATATAGGTTTTTGCCTGTTATAATGCTTCACGTACAGAGGTAGCTGTCATTTTTCAGATATTTTGTGTCAACCTTTTTTGCTAACATTACAACAGGAAATGAGGCCATATTGGCTGTCATAGATTAATTGGTTCTAAAGTATCTGATAGTAAAACATCTACTTTGTTGTTCACTAAAAACGCTGACAGTATAAAAATTGATTGTCAGTTTCTTAGAGGTTTTATAAAAGTGTGATTATTACTGAATTTCCTGACGTTTACCAAACAAAATAGAAAAAATATCATCTCTGTAAGCAAGTAAAACCTTAATATTAACCTACACTAATATAACTGCAATCTATGATTTACAAATACATCGCCAATTTATTACTAGAATGAAGGTTACATTATAAGACTGACGACACAGGAAATGTTTCATATAAAACATATGCAGAAGTGTCATCCATGTGCTTGTGCTTATTAGTATTTAAGAAACAGTCTAAGCTTGCATAACTTTGATTCCATTAGAAGGCCCATTACTTTGAAATCAGAGGTCATCCATTTAAAAATGGATAGCATGAGAAGTACAGGATCCTCTTAAATATTTGGTTTCAGTACATATACAGACATTAAAATGAAATACTATACGCATAGGCAGACTTTTTTTCTTTACAGCAGATAAATGATAGAATCTTTCTGTTTTTTTCCTTTTGTCAAGATACTTTGGTACAAATGAACTCCTTAAATAAAAAGGTTTAAAACCTAGATAAAAAGTTATCAATTTCTCTGATGCTTTAAATAATTATGTGTTGGATCTTAATGTTTTTTCTGTAACACAAGCCCCACTGGGTCATGGAACATTTAGCAATGTAATGATGTGACATAGACTTTATATCCTCAAACCACTAAAACTATATTGCAAAGCAGCGTACATGAGTAAGCATATAAACACTAAAATTTAAATGAGTACATTTTTTGACCCATACATATTGCACCCTTACTGCCGCAGTCAGTTATGACCTCTATGAAAGAGCCCCATTTTTCAAATCTGACATGTGTCACTTTATGGGGGAATAACTTTTTGATACCTTTACCTATCCAAGTGATTCAGAGACTGTTTTGTTCTCTCTATTTATAGTTGTGAAACAACAACTTCTGTTACCCCCAAAAAACTACAATGAACATCCGCGCCTCATATTCTCTTCTGGAGTACCAAGCAGGGGGCCACTCAATCGGATCTCTGACCGTCCCTGGTTGCTGGAAGTAGAAGCAAGACTTCTCAGCCATTTGGGGTACAGGTCTCAGACGTGAAATGCCTTTCGGAGATTTACTGTCGCTACTGTTAGAAGCACAATATGATAATGTGGCCTTTGGAATTGCAAATGATGTGCACTGCTGTTTTAATGTATTACATGTTGAAAAAGAGAAAGATTAGAAAGCACTGTTGCCTGGTTTCTTTTAACTCAGCATGTAGGACAATTACCCACCAGAGCACTGTTCAGTCAATACAGAAAAGTACCAAATAAATATTTATGTACACCACCCTAATGATTAGCTATAATGCACCCAAATATACAGGGCACATAGCACCCACATAGTTTTAACCAATTCTGGACCACCCATAGACTATAAATGACCCTGTAGAGTCTGCAGCTACATAGTTATGAGACTTTGCAGATCTATATACACATATATATGTATATATATCCCGCAAGGTCTCATAAAATATGTAGCTGCAGACTCTACAGGATTATTTATAGTCTATGAGTGGGTCCAGAATTGGTTTATATATATATATATATATATAATATATATATATTATATATATATATATTTTATATAAATATATATATGTATATATATATATACACACACACACATACATTTGTTTCTTTTCTCTGGGACAGGAATTCAGCCCACTGGGTTTTTTGCACCCATAGATCTGAAAGGGTGGTGTCACGAGGTCCCTGGCCTCAGCGATGAAGAGCCGAAATTTTTTGGTCATAACCAACTTTGATCTCTTCACAGTTGATGTAGCAGCGATCCGAACAGCTCTTATGGGGTAAACAAATTCCAGCAATGTATATAAAAAAACAAGATGTAAAAAGGGTCACTTCTAATTAGAACCCTCCCCCCCAATTAAATAAAAAACCCAACCTTTAATGTAAATATGAGTTAAAAGGACGAAAAAAAACCGGTTCCCAAAAATTATGAGGGTAGCAAAACAGCCGACTAAAATATATAACAGACTAAAATAAAATAAAAGTAAGTATGTTTAAAAGCACAAAGTGCCAAGGTGTAGGTCATTTATATCACCCCCCAGTTTGCAACATTTCTGTTAGGGTATCCAGGGGATTTTGCAGAAATCTCACTTTATAGCCATCCTTCCCCTATCCTAGAGAAAAAACAGGTAGTTGTCTGACAAGGGTGGCCCACCCGCCCTTGGCTAATTCCTGTAAAATATCTTTATACCCCTACATGATCCACCCTATTAGGTGTAAAAGGGAAAGGTTTCCTGTATCCTATGATAGGGGAGAGGGCTGATAAAAGATACCTCTCCTTTATAGAGATTAAATCCCAAGAAATCCCACAAATAAAACATACATTACAGTGCTTGGAAACTAGAAGTTCGGGAACCCCTTTATGGATATAAAATGTGGATGGGATGATTTCTCCCCCATTCCCATGCCAAGATTTGCCAGGAGCTCGGTTACGGGGTAGGGTGGGAGGTTGTGAGCTGGATATGGTTTGCACGGACCATAAAGCTGTTTTGTATGCTGACAGTAATCGACCCGTTGAATGGGTTCCCTTGTTTATTTAGTGCAAAAAGGGCCTAGGATTTAGTTTGTAGTTCTTTAGTACATGATGACAGAAGAAAAAAGCTGGCAAAAAGCCATTTTTGAAATCATCCTGAAAGTCAATTGACATTTTTGGAGTGCTAATGTTATACAAAAGGGGGCAATCCGCAAAGCTACAGAAATTGCCCCCCAGACTGCCAAGATAATGGGGGGTTGGAGAAAAGCCCACAATATATGTTAAAAAAAATTTCCCTTTTTTTATTATCTGATCTACCCAAAACTTTTTGGCATATTGATTCCCTAGTTTTTTCAATTATTTGACTTAAAGGATTTCCCCACTTATTTTTTTAGTCTAATAGGTTTTTCACCTTTCCCCTTTTACAGTGCTACCCCTTCCCCTTGCCCCACATCTAGTTTTTATTCCTTCTTCTTCAGAATTGATGTCACTGCTGTTTTTTGAGGGTACATAGATCACCCGCCCCTGCCTGATTTAAATTTTTAGACAACCTATGACTTTTTAGTCTGGGTGCTTACTAAACCCGTCTGCAGTCTAGACCTTTTACCAACAAAAAAACAAATTTTCCGCATTATGAAACAAAATTTTTTAGCAAACAAAAATCAGGCCTTTTAAGCAACTAAAACCCTACATCAGATAAGAAGGGGACAAAATTCCTCTCCACAAATCTGCAAAGTGGTTCCCCATCTTTAAAATTTACTGCACTTTTCAGTAGATGTTGTAAAAAAAGGGGGGGACAAGTGGTAGCTGCCCTACCCAAATTTGATCACATAAAATTCTGCATGTTGCTGCTATCAATTTCTTGTTTTTGTTTTTTTTTTAAAAATAGAAAAAAAAGTTTTCTTGCAACTTTTTATGCTTTCTATGTTTTGCTTAAAAAAAATATATAAAAATTTTTTTACATCTATTGCTTCGTTTGTTTCACGCACCAACTTTTCTGAAAATTAAATTGTATCTTTATTTTTAAAAATATGTTTGATAGCAAAATTTTTCAGTGCAAGCTGGTCCTTCATGTATGTTTACAAATCGATCAAATGAAAACCTATATTTTTATAAATAAATGGTCATGTGATCTTTACATCTTCCTGTTTAACCTGCATCATCACTTACATCATGACCTTGTGACTTTTACTTCTTTCTATGTTTATATAATTCTTTGGGAAGACATTTGTGAAACCTTTGTTTTTTCTGGTAATGTTTTTTCTATTGGCTAGGGTTAAATAAATGCACTTTTACCAAAACCCTTGTTATCCCCCTGATGAAGCAGTAATTAGGATCATATTCATGTGATGTGATTTTCTTTGTTATGATTGCATTTTGCACTTGCTTATCAATATATTATTAATATTGGTCTTTCCCTGTGAATAGGAGTGGTGTGCGTGTTTTTTATAAATGCACTTCGCTCTTTTTTCTGCGACTGACATAAAATTGGGATTTCATCCCAATTTCTGATATTTTTTGCGGTTATAAACTATCTTGTTTGATCCTGCTTATCCACCATTTTTGGGGATCTGATGTCTGTGCTGTTTTATGCATTTTTTATATTTAATAATAATGAACTTCATTATATTTTATGAGTTTACATTGTCCAATTCTTTTGATTAGAAAGAACCTTCTTTAGTTATTATTAAAGTCTGATACAAGCAAGCATAGTGTGGTGCCTGAAGTTTTTTTGATTGACTTTTAAACCCGAGACTCCTTGGCTTGAAACTCAAATTTTGCTGTTTTGAGCCGCGGTGGAGACAAAGGGAGGAGGTGTTTCCATATTTTGGAGCTTTCTATGAAAGATACATCAAAAGATACTGACTGTGTTTAGCAACTTTTTTTGAAAAGTTAAATCGGGACAGTTTTTTTGTTGATCGAAATTTTTTTAAACATGCGATAATTTGGTTTTTAAAAAACTTGTTTATCATTAAAATGCGCATTTTCGAGTTTCCCGTCTTTTTGGCGGCCCGCAAATCAGTTACGGAATAGGCGGGTGAATGGTTGCGACGTCATGACTGGATGTGTATGTTGCGATTTGGGTGGAAAAATCACATGACCTCGTTTTACATAGAACACATTTTCCTGTTCAGCCTCAGTGTCTCTCAGGTCTCAGAGCAGAAGGACTGCCCTGTTGTGTCCAAACAGCTCAGCAAATTATTCTATTTCTTCACAGAGAAAATCTACTATTTGCGGGATCCTTACAAATTTGTTAGATTAAGATTGGAAAAAT
>JAODAL010080098.1:0-12354 GCA_025379985.1 Phyllomedusa bahiana | reverse complement strand
TACAAGATGGGAAAATCTAGGAATAGGTAGGAAAACTTTTAAATTTGGACAAAATTATTGCAAAGTGACTTTTTTTTGGCCAAGATTTTTAAACTAAAAAGAAGGTCCTTGTAGTTGAGACAACCCCCTTTTAAAATTTCCGTGTGATATATACACCAGACTGCGCCTGGGGCCCTTTTCCCCCTTTCCCTTCCCTTATTTTTTTCCCCCCTTTTTTTGGATTGTTTTAAAGAACGGGGCCCCACAAACAAGGGAAAATTTAACCAAAAAAAGGAAACAAAATTCTTGGAAAAAATTCCTCATTAAAGACCCGGGGTTTGGTTCCCAAAACCCTTTATATACGTACTTGGAGCTTTTTCCCCATATATATTTGTGAGAGCAGTCGGGGGCCCGGGAGGGGGGTCTGGTGGGGTAAAGCAACCCGAATAGCGCATAACCCGACCTGCCTGATAGCAAACCCAAACCCCTTTGCCCTTTCCAAAGGGGAGGGTTCCCTCAGTGTGATTTATAAAAAGGGGACTGGGATGGGAGGCGAAAATTTTAAAAGAATTAAATGTCAACTGCGCTTGTTTTATGGCATTACCCGAAACATGCAGCGCCCTTTTGCATTTTTTATAATTATACCCGTTGGCATGATGGGAGTTGTAGTTTCCCAACAGCGGGGGCCCCGAGTTTGGACCCCCCTTTATAGTATTGCAAAACTTCAATGGAACTGTGGATGCAATATCAAGCGCACCCAAAAAGGCCCAACCCCCTTCGGCCAGGATCGGGCACCCAAAGCTATAGAGTTAAATCTACTAAAGCCCAAAAGTTTAAAACAATTTAAACCCTCTAGTGGGCCCCGTGGGGCGCAGAGGGGGGTGATTTGCCCAAATTTGGTTGCTTTGCATGGGAAACCCTAAAAGCGCTTGCAAGGGCCCCGGTAAAGAAAGCTATCATCGGTTTTCGGGTGCAGGGCCCCGCTCGCTTCCTTTCAGCCGCAAAAAAAAAAGAAAAAATTTGCCCACGTCTAAGGGCGACTTGGAATTCAAAAGCGATTTTTCCCGGCGTGGCCCGAAGGGGGAAGAGAAAGGGGTCAGGAAAAAACAGGCGCAGCCCATTATCCGCTCGGGGCCCAAAAGGGCCCCGAAAATGCGGGGGGGTTTTTTAAAAGGGTGCAAAAATTTCTCCCAGAAATTTCCTTTGGTGCCCCAAAGACGACGTTTAAACCCTAAAGGGAAACCAGGGCGGAAAACCCCCCGGGGAGATTCGAGGGGCCCCGCAAAAACCAGCAAAAATTTACAGTTTTTCCTGGTGCAAATGCTGCATTGGGACTACTACGTGAGTTAAAGAGATATTAAAGGGGTTGTCTCACTCCATTGATTCATCTTACCTCAGTCCAGTTTTCTTGGTTTCACTTAGTAGAAGCCAGGTCTGTAGCTATAGCAACCAGTGCTGGCAGCCTATCAGGAGAGATTGAGCAGGCCCTTGCTATAGCAACCAGTGCTGGCAGCCTATCAGGAAGGATTGAGCAGGTCTGGAGCTAT
Organism: Phyllomedusa bahiana; assembly: GCA_025379985.1. Lineage (NCBI taxonomy): Eukaryota > Metazoa > Chordata > Amphibia > Anura > Hylidae > Phyllomedusa > Phyllomedusa bahiana. The sequence continues at coordinate 10,828 of JAODAL010080098.1, read as the reverse complement.
AGAAAACCAGTGCTGGCAGCTACCCAGGAGAGATTGAGAAGGTCTGAAACTATAGCAACCAGTGCTGGCAGCCTATCAGGAGAGATTGAGCAGGTCTGTAACTATAGCAACCAGTGCTGGCAAGCCTTTTCAGGAGAGATTGAAAAGGTCTGGAGCTATTGCAACCAGTGCTGGCAGAATATCAGGAGAGATCAAACAGGTCTGTAGCTATAGCAACAAGAGCTGAGAGCCTATCAGGATAGATCAAACAGGTCTGTAGCTATAGCCACCAGTGCCGGCAGAATATCAGGAGAGATTTTACAGGTCTGTAGCTATATCAACCAGTGCTGGCAGCCTATCAGGAGAGATCAAACAGGTCTGTAGCTATAGCAACCAGTGCTTGCAGCCTATCAGGAGGGATTGAACAGCTATTGCGACCTGAGGAGCTGATGCAGCCCATACAAGAGTTGATATCTAGGAATAGGTAGGACACTGTTAATGGACATATATTGCAAAGTGACTTGTTTTTGCAAGATCTTTAACATAAAAAGCAGCAATCCTTGTAGTGAGACAACCCCTTTAAGGGTATGTTCTCAGTTTTGCTATTGCAAGAATCCACCATGTAATCCTCAGCAGAAACCCGAGGGGTGTGAATTCAGCCTGACCAGATGGCACCATGGAACGTAATTCCAATACCTCCAATCAAAGAAGTGGGGCAAAATAGTGTCATGTACCACCAGAGCTAATGACTCACCCACACCAGCATGGCGGTCAAGGTGTGAATTGCCCCTCACCAGATGCCACCATTGAACCTAACTCCCAACACCGGGCATCCTACTCAGTCCCCACATATCCATAGCAGGAACCACTTGCGTGCCCAGTATCTGCTCCTCACCCAACATGGGAATAGTTCTCCCAAAAGTGGCTAATCACAGTGGCCTCAAATCATATCTTCCCCAATCTTGACCTGAGCCCATCTTATAAGTCTTCTGCTCTTCACACATTGAGTTTTTTGCAACTGGAAGACTCCAGCGTATTGTCCAAGGCAGGAAGCCCAGGGGTGTTGATTCACCCTCCCCAGATGCCACCACTGAACCTAACGCCCAACACCAACCTCTCTCAGTCTCATATCCACAGCAGGAACTACGTGCCTGCCCTCTCACAGGCCCAGTATCTGCTCCTCACCCAATATGGCACCCAACATGGGAACAGTTGTCCCAAAAGAAGTGGCTCATCGCAGTGTGCTCATATTTTCACAGTCTTGACCCAAGCCCACCTTACAAGCCTTTCGCTCTTCAAACATCAGGTTCGAAGACTTAAATGAGAGCTACTTGTTCTTCACTACAACCAGTCATAGCATCCTAAAGGTTGGCCATGCTATCTCCCAAAGAATCGCTGGTACGAGCGTGAAACGCGTTGAGCTCCCAATGGTTTATTGTTTTAATAAATGCGGTTTTTAACTCTGCAAATCCATACCATCCCAGAGTGGTAATTTCCACTCGTGTGAAGCGAGCGCTGAGGCAATCTGTTTCTTGGGTTGCTATGTGAGGAATTGCCAGAAGAGCAATAAACATTGCTGTGAGAAGCGTCTACCTGTCTAATGTACTGTGCTAAAAGTATTGAATCGTAAGTAAAGCCTGCAGGACCCAAGCCGAGAAGTCTCTGTGGTTGATTTCCCTGTATCAGTGCACTACATCTCCCAGCAATAACGCACCGGTTGGTCTGACATCCACACGCACCCAGTGCCCAGGGTCATCTTTTCCATTGGGCACACTAGGCAGTTGCCCGGGGGCCCCACAATTATGGGGGCCCCAAGTGGTGTATGTATGTCCCAGGAATACAAGAAACATACCCTGGATCCTTTGGTTTTCTTTGCTTATTTATCTGTTTGTGTGTTTTTAGGTTGTGCAAACAGTTAAAAACCATGGGGGAGAAGGAAGCTAAAGGCTCCCTGCCCTGTCAAACAGGTTTGTAGGCTGCTGGTGTCCAGGCATAAGTGGTGGCATAGTTTGATTAGAAGATATCCAGCACGCACCAACGTATGCTTAAAATATATTGATATTTATTAAATCATGTTAAAAATTTTGTTTTTTCACAAAATAGCACTCACCAGTAGTCATGATAGACAGTGAACAGTCACAGAGGCACAGAGGGAGGAAACAGCTAACGCGTTTCGGGCTTAGAAAAACATACGCCCTTACTCATAGCAGTGGCATAAATGGTGTGATAAAATGGGTGTGCTCTTTTGAGGCATGGCCAAAGGGTGTGAGATGTCAGGTATGTGGGCAGGACCCACTGCAGTGTTCTGCCCAGGGGCCCATTATTCTGCTGTGCCAGTGCCCCACACCACCTACCTGCACTTTACACATGTGCATGAGGGGTCTGGGGACAAAATGAATGTCGTCTGCAACTCATATGTAACATTTACTGAGATTTTGGTTCCCATTGTTCACCTTTCATACATTGCATTTGTTTTCCTCACCGTCCTATGTACTAACGCATAGTGAGACCTTCAGCTCTGCTACATCTGCGCAGCAATATGTACAAAGCGCCTAGGATCCTAATTGGGATATCGTGGGCTTCTGTATCTCATAGAGGATGAGCATAGAAGCTTTTCAGCAGGGAAATTATAGTCTCCACCTTCACAGTTCAGATCTGTGACAACTGGTGGCGCCGGGGTGACCAAGATTCGGCAGACTGTAATTTCATCTGAGAAAAGCCGTCAAGTAATACTATAAGGGTATAGAAATCTGGCACTGCTCCATTGTGTGAGGCTCGGCAGGCAGAAGCGGTTTGTGCAAGACCTCTGTAGTAGAGTGGATAAGGAGTTACCTTATTACAGGGTGCGTTAACGAAGGAGTATAATGAACCGAAAATCACATAGTGCATTGATGGCAGTGGATCCAGGCCCATATTATAGCGGCGTCTGTACAGGACTCCGAGCCGCTGAAAGCCTCTGATGGAACAAGGTGATTTGGCAACTACAGAAAATCCTGGCCATCATCCGGATCTCCACAAAAGAGAAGAACGAAGGACTGGAGATAATCACACAGCCATTCAGAGAGTGAAAACTGTCTATTATATAGCACTTGTGTATGTTCCATATATACAGTATATACTGTACACTGCATAACGGAGGAAGAGACGGTGGAAGGAGCCACGAAGTTCTGCAATGGAGCAAACTTTCCAGCCCAGAGGCGTAACTTGAAGCTTCTGGGCTCAAGTGCAAATAGTGAAATGGAGCCCCTCAGTTACCATGTGCCATCGACAATGCTGTGGCAGAGGGACTTTTGGGACCCCTTTAGACCGCAGGGCCTGGTAGCAACTTCTACCTCTGCACCCCCTATAGCTACGCCCTTGTTCCATCCCCTCTCGTAAAAGTCAGACTGAAACCAAAGTTTTTCAACCCCCTCAATGTCGCAGCCAATTTTGTTTCCTTATTGCCTTTGTTTTTTTCCTCCCCCGCCCCCATTCAAAGACCTATAACTTTTTTTATTTTTCCGGCTACATATCCGTACGAGGCTTCATTTATCTATGGAAGATGTGCTTTTTAATAGTACCCATGTGGTACCCAGGGGTGCCAGTAGGACAGTACTGGCAGTACTCCTGTCAGGGGCACACTGATATGTTAAAAAATAGGAACTAGTAATGGGTGGGGGCCCCATTTGATTTGGCTGTATGGAGCCCTGAAATGGTTAACAGATGACTGCTGGCAGCCCTGCCTGTACCATAGAATGGATTTAACCCCCCCCCCCCCCCCCACAACACACACCCTTCTACAAAATGGGAAAAAAGGTAATTGCACAATTTGTGCAGGGGTTTATTTTTGATGGAGTTCATCGTTCGGTTTACATGATGTGTTATCTGTATTCTGCAGGTCGATACATTTCCTCTGATACTATGGGCGACATGAATGGGGCTGTGGCAGAAGTCTGGTGTCTTTTCTGCCAGAAAACTAGCACAGCCCCATTCGCTCTATTTGTAACCAGACGCAGTCCGATATCAGGCACATTATAGAGAACCTGCGTCGCTTTGTAATGCACCTGAGATGGTGGGGGGAGGGGGGGGCTGGAGACATGTCGCACTACAACCGTGTAGGATGTGCAAAGCTGTAGTTATCCCTATCTAGGAAAGTAGTGTAATTGTACTATAGAGACTTAGGTATAGCAGTAGTAGTAATGTTAGATTCAGGAGTCTATTGGTTAATATTGAGGTTGACTTCCCCAGTTGTAGTCTGCCTGGTAACAGCAGCGTCATAATCCTCAGCCAATAGGGAGCTGAAACTCTGTGAAGCAGAAGGGGGGTTAGTTGCCAGCAGGGGGGATTCAAATAAATAGTGAGACATGTAGAAAATCAGGTTTTTGTCTGCCAGGAGAAGTCTGCTGGAGATTCTGCCACAGGATAGTGGGCAGGAAGCATCACCCTCATCATTCCGGCTGGAGATGAGAGGAGGCAGATTTGAATGGAAGGCAAAGAAGAAGCCCTAGGAACAAAGGACTTGTAAATAGTTATTCGTTGACAGCAAGTAAGCCGGGCAGGAGCTGGAGGCAGAGCTTCACCTCTAGCCGGAGCGCATTTGAGTAAGGGCAAGAGAGGCCTCTAACGCAGCTGAAGTACGAGGTAGCCCCCCCTGAGCTGAGTGGAGCATCCACGGAAGGTCAGTCAGGGTAGAGCGGTGAGGTTGAGCTGAGAGAGCCCCCTCTGGAACTGCTGGATGAGTGCGTGCTACTGGAGCTGGCTGAAACTCAATGTGGACGACTGGTTTGTGCTACAAGTGTCGTTGCTGGAGGAAGTAAAGGAAAGTAAAGCCACAGTTCTCCCGGTTAGCTGTTGTCTGGTCTGTGTTATTTCTACGCCAGTACACTTCATCACAGAGAGTCCCACATCGTCTGTCCCCGCAATTGAAAAGAACCAGAAAGGAGTGCCAACCATACCACTCGCTTTCTTATCTGCAAGAGTGGCCAACCATACCCATTCTTCAGTAGGGAGTGCAGGCCGCATCGCCCCCGCGTTCTTACATTTTGGCGTAGTCGGCAGGATTGCGGTACTGAGAGGACGAAGACACACAGACACGCGTGGTGGGAGAGGGAGTCTCCCCACCCGCAGGCGTGCCGCCGAAGTCTAGAGAATCGTGGGACTGTAGTGTGTACAGAGACTGTGTAAAGTGTACAGAGACTGTTCGTGGATTTCCAGGCCAGGCAGAGGGACTGCGAGACAGCGACGGCGCAGTGAGTAACTTGCAGAATGTGCCTGAAGACACCAGTACGGGATGGCCAGAGTGTGAGGGGGCCAGTGCTGGGTGTAGGAAGATGGCGGACTGCCATGGCGAGGAAGAAGAGGGGCGTGACCAGCAAAAAGGACGCCAAGAGTTTCCCACCAAAGAACAGCCAGTTGGAGCAGAGAGCCAAGCGCGCGAAAAGAGGGATAGCACCGCCCCTGGGAGGCGCTGTAAAGTTGCAGAGAGCACCGGAAAAGGGGGAGGTGCTGGAGAGACATGTGGAGTGTGCAGAGAAGCTGAGTCTGCAGAGGGACTTGTGTGTAATGTACCTTGTCATGGCTGAGCAGCAACCAGAGGGGCCTGACCAGGTGGCCGAACAGGCTCACCCCGACCAACAACCGGAGGCTGAGGGAGCCGAGAACGGAGCTGCAGCCGGTGCCGCCGCTGCCGCTGAACCTGATCAACGGAGAATGCGCCCATACCGGATGACCTGGGAGCGCAAGAGGGAGCTGGAGGACCAGGCCTACCAGTTCATGAACTGTCGAGTTAGATTCAGGAGTCTATTGGTTAATTTTAAGGTTTCCTTCCCCAGTTGTAGTCTGCCTGGTAACAGCAGCGTCATAATCCTCAGCCAATAGGGAACTGTAACTCTGTGAAGCAGAAGGGGGGTTAGTTGCCAGCAGGGGGGATTCAAATAAATAGTGAGACATTTAGAAAATCAGGTTTTTTTCTGCAAAGAGAAGTCTGATGGAGATTCTGCCAAAGGATAATGGGCAGGAAGCTCACCCTCATCTTTCCCGGCTGGAGATGAGAGGAGGCAGATTTGAATGGAAAGCAAGAAGAAGCCCTAGGAACAAAGGACTTAAAAATAGTTATTCGTTGACAGCAAGTAAGCCGGGCAGGAGCTGGGGGCAGTGCTTTCACCTTAGCCTGAGCGTATTTAAATATAAGGCAAGAGAGGCCCTCTAACGCAGCTGTATTACGAGGGAGCCCCCCTGTGCTGAGTGGAGCATCCACGGAAGGTCTGTCAGGGTAGATCGGTGTGGTTGAGCTGAGAAAGCCCCCTCGGGAATGCTGGGATGAGTGCGTGCTACTGGAGCGGGCTGAAACTCAATGTGGACAATTGGATTGTGCTACAAGTGTTGTTGCTTGAGGAAGTAAAGGAAAGTAAAGCCACAGTTCTCCCGGTTAGCTGTTGTTTTGTCTGTCTTATTTCTACGCCGGTACACTTCACTACAGAGAGTCCCACATCGTCTGTCCCCGCAATTGAAAAAAACCCAAAAGGAGTGCCAACCATACCCCTCGCTTTCTTATCTGCAAGAGTGGCCAACCATACCTATTCTTCAGTAGGGAGTGCAGGCCGCACCACCCCCGCGTCCTTACAACCGTTCGAACCTACACATTTATAGCTTCAGTACTGCAAATCCAGGCACATTACTGCTGGAACAGAGCACTTTCAAAGTGGTTTACCACTGAGCAGAAAGTGTCACTTTGTAGCTAGAAAGCGCTAAATCTATGACCCACAGTAGAACAGGTTCATAGATTCAGGCACATTCTGCATCACTAATGGGAGCAATATAATGGCGTCTGAGCGCCAAAAATTATACATGTCGCCCTAAGGCAATGTTCACACGGTTTATTTTGGGACAGATTTCAGCCCGTATTTTGCTCCATACTGCGTGAATTACGGGTGAAATCCGCCCCAGTCATTACAGTAATGCACAGTTCTCATAGAGATATATGGATTACGGCTCCTCTCCCCACTCGCCGTATTTTGCGAACGGGGAGAAAGTGACATGTCAATTATCATGGCGGTATACGCACCGTGGATAATGAATGTCTATGGGGCCGACGAGCTGCCGGCCCCCCCGCCCCCGCTCCGGAGCACACGCCATAATTGCGGGGCGAAATCCGTCCTGCAATTACGCCGCGAATAAGCCGTGTGAACATCGCCTAAATGTGTAGAAAAATGTTATAATGCTTTAGTACCCTTTGCATCTGTTGATTTGCTCTGCAGCGCCATTTTCTGCGACTGATTACTTTTTTGTTCTTTATCTGTTGATCTGAGCGAGGGCTCGTTTTTTTCATAGGCTGAAGTGCAGTTTTTATTGCTACCATTTTCTGATCACTTTTCATTCCAGTTTTTTGGGAAAACGAAAAAGCAACTCAGGCACTGGGAATTCCTTTTCTTCTACATTGTTCACCTTATGGGATAAGTGATGATATATTTTAATAGATCCGACTTTTACGGAAGCGGCGATCTGGGCCATCTCTTCCATTGGCCACACTAGGCAGTTGCCTGGGGGCCCCCCGAGTATAGAGGCCCCAGGTGGGGTATGATTGTCCCAGGAATACAAGAAACATACCCAGGATCCCTTGTTTGGCTTTGCTTATTTAACTGTATGTGTGTTTTTATGATGTGCAAACAGTTAAAAACATGGTGGAGAAGGGAGTCAAAGGCTCCCTGCCCTGTAAATTAGTCTTGCAGGCTGCCAGTGTCCAGATATAAGTTGTGTGATAATATGGGTGTGCTTGAGGGTGGCTAGAGGCATGGCCAAGTGTGATGTCATGTATTTGAGCAGGGCCCACTGCAGTGCTCTGCCCAGGGGCCCATAATGCTGTTAAGACGATGCCAATTATATGTAAATTTTCATGTTTTTTATTTTAGTTGCATAACATTTTTTTTTCTTTACTAGTAATTGTGATCCCCCCAGGGTACTTGACCACAAAAGGGCTCTCCCGTGGCAGGGTGTAATAGGAGCAGTAACATGGCAGCCATGGAGACCTTTACCGCGTCGCTGGCTGCATTGGCAACCATTTAATACCCCATAATCTGATGGCAGGGGTGCCAATTGGGTGTAGGAACAGTGTACAGAACCATTCCTCACTCTTATAAATGCCATGGTTAGGATCACTGCTGCGTCCAAAGGCTTAAGCAGCCAGGATAGCGGCAGACCCCAGCCAAAATAATCAGACGTTACCTGCTGGATATGGAGTGAGCTCAGCTCCAGACTCCCTAATCAGCACACCAATACATCAAACGTCAGTAACAGCTTAACCACATTATACCTTCAAAATCAGATGAAGATGTGCGGGATGGTTCTGCGATGCCTCCCACTTGTCACCAGTTATCACCACTTGTCGCAAACAGAGGGACAGAATCTGAGAGACCTTGGTTTATCGTCCGGCAGATCTCTATGCGCCGAGGTGGAGATGTCATCTCGTACTACTGTGAGCCGCCTGAGTGGCCTAAACCTGCTACCACGGCCGCAGCGTCTCCGGACTTGTCTCCCATCCAGCACAACGTTGCGTGTAGAGATGGTAGGAAAAACAATGATGAACTGGAATGACTGCAAGGGGGTGGCGGGGGTGACCCCTGCAGGGAGGGATCGTTGATTGGAGGAATCCCGCGCAGTGAGCTAACCTTTAACGGCCAATGAACGGGAAAGCTCACAACCCCTCGCCTGGGGAGGCAAACATGGTCCACACAACCCCCATCAGAAGACGTCTTGCGGGACAGGGGGTTTCCAACCCTACCTCCAGTACAGGGGATCCATGAAAACTCGGGCCCACCGCCCCTAAAAAGGGTTCAATTTGGTCCAAAGCAAGACGCCAATGGGGGAAATGGGAAAACCCCCGGGTACCTCAGCAGTGATGAGTCCTTGTTTTTATCTAAATTTTGATAGCCAGAGAAATAGCCCTGGAACCACGGTGGGAAACCCCCATGCAGAGGCCTTCACAAGGCGAAAGTCAGGGCGGCCCCTCCCTCCTGGGTTTAAAGGAGTGGGGTGGATAATGTCCCGTAATCGGACCCCTCTAGTCTTCATACTAACATCTCAGCTTTTAAAATAGATTTGGTTTTTGGAACCAGTGGTGCACCCATTCCTTAGTGTCCCGGGAGCCGTTTTTCCCCCAAAAGGGACCCCCACCAGGCCGCACATTTGTCGTACTACTGTGACCCGCCTGAGCCCCCTTTAAACCGTTTACCACGGCCGCAGCTTTACCCGGGACTTGTCCCCCATCCAAAAAAACTGGGACGTAAAGGGTCTCAGCCGCCGATCCTGACCCAATTTACCCAAGTGCAACCCATTGCAGAAGACAACCCAATTAAAAGGGCCCTAAAGGGATAGGGATTTGGGGGGAGTTCAGCACCGGAGGCTTATTCCCGGAAACAAAAAAAAATTGGGGGGTTTAGAATATTTTTTTCCCAATTTTTTTTCTATTTTGCAAAATTGCATTTGTTCCCTGTTCCCCCCGTGAATTTCCATGCCCCCAAGCCCCTTTTTTCCTTTTTTGGTGCTTTATTTCAGTGGTCAGCAGTGTGGGAAGGCCCCGGGAAGTTTCCCTTAAATTTCACAAATTTTAAAATAGGTTCCTCTCTTTACCCGGGGGTTACCCCCTGACACTTTTTTTTTTCCCCCGTCGGGGGGTTCCAAAATGCCCCCCAAATTTTTGCTTTTTTTCCTTTAGTTCGGGGGTTATGATGAGCCCAAGAAAAGGTTAAAATTTTCCCGCAGTACAATAAAATAAATCACATCTGTAAAAGAAACGGGGAACCTACAAGGGCCGGCCCGGGGGAACAAGGGCCAACATACCCGAAAAGATAGACCCCATGGACTTAAAGGGATTGTCATTGATTGCATATCAATAGAAGAGGTGGTCAGGACATCACCATGGAAATCAATGGCTGTGCGGGGGAATTTTTTTCAATGGGAGACTCCCGCCACCTTTTCCAAATTCACAACGCACCCCGGTTTTTCGGGGTTTCATTCGGAGATAGACCCTTTATTGATTTGCCATAAATTTCTGGAAGGGGACCCCCCCTTTTTAAATCATTTTCCCCCCCATGGTCCGTTGTAAATGGATGCAAAAGAGGGTCAGAAAATGACCGGAAGAAAATTTTAAAACATTATCTTTCGGGTTTTGAAGTAAAAAATTTTTTCCCCCCAAATACAGCTTTTTGGCCCAACGGCCCCGGGGAAATGGTGGGGTCCGCTTTTGACAAATGTGGGGGAAACAAAAATAACAAACAGGGGTGGGGGAGGAGACACTTTTTAACTGCGTATTTTTCCTTTTTAAATTCACACACGTCCCTTTTAATTTTATTAGGCCGGTGAGAAACCTGATATAGAAATGAAACTGTCAAGAGCCTGTAATTCTAAAGGGTTTTAATAAATTAAGGGGAAAAAAAAGAAAAATTTTCTAATTAAACATAATGGGGAAAAACGGGGCCCGGGAGATTAAATCCCACAGATCCTGTTTAATGATCCCCCAACAACGTGAAATCCCCCAAACAGTTTCCCCCAAATAACATGCTCAACCCACGTTTCCTCCAAACATTTGCATAAACCCACAGTCCCCCAAAACCAGACCCACACCCACAAAACCCCCAAAAACGTGCATTCACCCCCCCAGACCCCCCCAAAAAAAGGCATCACCACAGTACCCCAAAAACCCAGTGCATCCCCCACAAATCCCCCAAAACAGTCCCATCACCCACAGTTTCCCCCATAACGGGCCCTCCCCACAGATCTCCCAAAAAACCATGCACCCACCCAAAAGATCCCCCTTAAAACCCCGGCCCATCAACCCCGATCCCCCATAACAGTGCTTTCCTCCACAGATCCCCTC
>JAODAL010080097.1:0-12354 GCA_025379985.1 Phyllomedusa bahiana | reverse complement strand
TTTGGACAAAATTTATCTTAGTTCCTCACTTTTCCAGTAACCCCCTTAATATGGGGTTATAAGCCCCCTTTTGTCAGACAGGTATTTAGATATGCCCTTCAGTCAGGCAGGTATATAGATATTGCCCCCCTTTAGACAGGTAGGTTTTTTAAATATAGGGGCATTTCAGGCGGGTTTTTATAGTAGGGGCTCAGGAAAATATATAGCAGGGGTTCGGCAGGCGTTAGGGGGCTACGGCGGCTTTATGGGGCCACAGGCGGGGCGTAGGGGGCCACAGGAGGGTTTTAGGGGCCACGGGCAGGCTTTATAGGGGCCCAACAGGCGGGGCGTTATAGGGGGAACAGGCAGGCTTTAGGGGAAATCAGGCAGGCTTTTAGGGGGGGGGTTTTGGAAAGGCTAGGGGGGCCCAAAGGCAGGGTTTTTAGGGGGGGCCACAGGCGGGGTTTAATGGGGGCTCAGGGGGGGTTTTAGGGGGGGCCCCGGGCAGGCTTAGGGGGGGCCACAGGAGGATATGGGGGCCCAAACAGGCGCCTTCAGGGGTCGGCAGGCTTTTATGGGGCCACAGGCAGGCGTTTTGGGGCCTTTGGCAGGCTTTTTAGGGGAAACCACGGGCAGGCGTTTTAGGGGGGCCCACAGGCGGGCCCGTATGGGCCCTGGGCGGGGTTTTAGGGGGGCTTAGGCGGGCGTAGGGGGGGCCAAACGGGGAAGGCTATGGGGGCTCGGGCCCGGGGCATAGGGGGGGCCCCAAGGCAGGCGTTTTTTTGGGGGCCAAGGCGGGTTTTTTTTTATGGGGGGGGGGCCAAAAACCCGGGGGGGGGGAAAAAAGCCGAAACGGGGGTTTCAGGTAGGGGTACGGGGGCCCAGGAGGAAATATAGGGGCCACGGGGCAGCCGTTTTGGAGGCTAAAGGCGGGTTTGGGGACCACTACGGGGGTTTTATGGGGGCCCCAGGCAGGCTTATGGGGGCCCCGGGCAGGCATATGGGGCACCGGGGCAGGCATTATAGGGGGCTGGGCGGGTATTATGGGGGCCCACGGCAGGATATGGGGGGGGCCACAGGCGGGGGTTATGGGGCCACGGGCCGAATATGGGGGCCCCAAGGCAGGCATTTTTGGTGGGCGGGCCCAGGCATTAGGGGGGCCGCAGGCAGGCATTTTTGGGGGCCGCAGGCAGGATATAGGGGGCCCGAAGGCGGCATTATAGGGGGGGGGGCCGCAGGCGGGGCTTTAGGGGGGCCCGCAGGGGGGTTAAGGGGGCCACAGGCGGGGTTTATGAGGGCCCAACAGGCAAAATATGGGGGGCCACGGGAAGGGCATTTAAAAAACAACAACTTTTAATCCCTTCCCCAATTCCGGGCGGCGCGTTCCTCTTCTGTTCTTCAGCCGCGCGCCCCTCGGCAGCTCCTCGGGCGCACGGCCTGTGATGTGCTGTGGGGCCGGGAGAGGCAGGTCGCGATGACATCACGTCATTGGGGACGCGGGCCGGCTGGGCGCAGGGGGGCCGCGGTGGGTCCTCGGGCCTGTGAGGACCCGGGGCCCCCGTTTTGTGTCGGCCCTGCAGTCAGGAGGTTTCCAGGTTTCCTCGGGGAGGGGCCCCGACCTGTTGCGGGGCGGGGCGTTGCTTTTGCTCCGCAGAAGGGCGGTACAGGGACCCCCGGCGCTTCGGCCCACGGCAGCGGCCGGGGAACCCCGGCGGGGTGGGGGCCCCTGGGGGCCCCCCTTTGGGTTTGGTGAGGTAGGCCCCCTAGGGGGTCCCCTTTCCCCCTTTTGCCCTCCCCGTGTCCCGGGCCCTGGTTTTTTTGCCCGTAGAGACAAAGCATCAATTAGGGAATACGCTATCGGGTTATGGACTAAATCTGGGGGTTTTAAGGGATGTCTAATCTTCACCAAACAAAAATGATCACTGCTAGGGGAAATTAAACAATAGCGACATTGACTGGGAAAAGGGGAAAATCATGAATGCAAACAAAAAAAAAAAATTCAAAAACCCTTTGGGAAAAAAACCGGCCATGGAAAGGGAAATGGTTACGGGATTTACCCATCATTGGAATGGTTTAGAAGAAGTTTTAAAAATTTTTTATTTTAAGAGGGGTTTTCCCATTGGTTATTTTTTTTTTTTTCTACGGGAAGCTGTGTTTCCCACCCCATTTAAAGGCCCTTGAGGGGTTTCTCGGCAGTGACCTAAGCTCAGCTAGCTCCTATTCCTATCTTTGCTTGTTAGGAGGACATTGCTGATGGTGGGGTTGTAAAGAAAACAATGACACTCTCCAAACAGGATGTGTGTGTATAACTGTGAGTTAGAAGAGCTGTTTTTTTACTTTTTTTTAATAGTTTGTAACGCTGAGAAAAGCAGAGTCCTTTCCATTTAAAGCCTATTGTGCATAGTGTTTATCCAGGGAAGGCAAAAACCCCCTTTGAGGGAAAAAAACACTTGTCCTCATTTTAGGGGATTTTTTTTTTTTTTTATCAATACCTCCCCGAGTCGCGAGTGGGTGCTGCTTTCCTGAGATGTGGTAGCTTTTTCACAGGCTCTCTCTCCATAATTAAACCCTGATTCACTGTTACCCATGGTCACCATGGTAGACACAGAGAGTACCATTGACAATTGATCATAAGAGAAAACTCCTTTGCTGGGACATGCAGGACAGCGCATGCAGACATATTTAGTATTATCACTAGAAATATTATATAAATGCAGAAAAAATAAGATTAAGGGGGGTTTTTTCCCAAGCCTTTAATTTAAAAACCCCCTACTTTTCCCCCAACTGTTCAAAAATAAAAAATTTAAAACCCCACCCTTCCCTTTCCCCCATCCCCACTGTTCCAGCATGCAGAGCTCCCAGTGACCCCCCTTTGGCCCCCTCACTACGGGACACAAATTCATGGTTTTAGGAGCTGCACCCTACCCTCTCGGGGTCACATGCTGTAGAATTGTAAAGTTTAGTAAGAGAGAAAACCTTACATGCTGCGAAGACTACTAGTGTAAAATGACTTATTTTTTAAGGGAAATTAACTGTTGTTTTATCTGCGGGTCTACGGAGGGCCCACAAGGCTTCTCGGGGTTTATTTAACTCAAAGGGGCCCTTTTAAACATGGCACATGAAAAATTCCGGTCAGAAATCCCGACCGGTATTTCCCTGTTTTCGGGCTTTTGCACACTGCCCCCGGGGGGCTTTTTTCTCTGCGGTTTTGCGAAAAAACCCCCCCCCTTTTGCTTTGGGACTTTTTTTCATTTTTCCGCCGGGAAAATTGGTTTCAGAATGTTTATTGGACCCCCAGCGATCTAAAAAAACCCCCCCGGGGGAAAAAACCCCGTGCATTTAGGGACCGCTGCACGGGTTTTCCATAGAGGTTTATAATAAAAGTTGTCACCCAGTTTGTAGACGGTTTTCAAAAACTGTGAAAACCCGTGCAGTGGGGACAAGCCCCAAAGGGTTAAAGTTTTTCTCAGTAAGAAAGATCAAAACAGAGATTGAAAACCCCGGGATGATAAAAATTAAATTTTTAGCTGCTGAGAAAACACTTTTAAATTTTTTAAATTTAAATTTGTATGAATAAAAATTACACAGTTATGTGCTTGCAGTTGACGGGGAAACCCAAAAAGGCTTTTTGGGTTTAAAAGGGTTAAAGATTCATGGGAAAGGGCTTTCCTGCTAGAGCAAAAAAGAGGGGTCCAAACCCAAAAAAAATAATCTGTAAACAAGATAGAGCAGTTTTTATCTCTATCTTGAAAATGTGAACATGCAAAATATGAACAGAAAAGTATTTGTTAATGATCTTTTTGCTCATTGTTTAAAAGCTAAAAATTTAAAGATGGGAAATCCCCCTTTTAAAACAAAAGGAAATTTAAAATTAAAAAAACCCAGAGCAAAAAGCACCATCGGGGCTTTAAAAAAAAAGAAAAAAGGGCTATGTATAAAAAAAAACCCTTGGGTTTTAAAAATTTCTTTTTTCCCCATAGAAACCCTTCAAGCTCCCTTTTCATTTTTGCGGGGACCACATATGAAATGAAAGGGGGGTTTTTTGGGTTGCTTTGGGCAACAAAAAAAAATTCGGGAATAGACAATTTTAAACTTGGGCCCCAAAGTGTCTGTAAAACAACAGAGTGGAAAGGATTAAAAAAAATTTCTTTTTCACTCACCATCCCCCCTGTCACCCACGCATCCCCCATAGGGTATCCCCTATTTTGGGGATTGTATTACGGTGCTATGGTAAAGAAAGTTTGGTGCATGTACCTTCCAAGTCCCCATACCTTCTCAAACTTCTGAATACAACCCTTTCTTGGGTCTAACTGAAAAAAAATCTTGTATTGGGTCAAAGTGTTTTTTGTTTGTTTCCCGAAGCCATAATGAAACCAGAAGAATTTAAAATGCAGAAAAAACGTCTATGATAAGATTGACTAATCTAAATGCAATCCTGTTCCATTTCTAGGTTAATAAATACTGAAAAGTTTATCAAAAAACATTATCAACAAAATAAATTTATATCATTGGGGATTGTACTGCTTTTTAGGTTTACGGAGGGAAACCCCTTTTCACCCTTAATCTTTTGTGGAATTTCCCCGAATCGGTTTGCAAAATATTTCAAAACATTGGAAAGTATGAATTTAAACTCCCCGGCCCGCCAACGTTATTGCCAAAAACGTTGCCTCACATAGGGGCAAAGTGTAGGGGCAAAAGCTTCCGACCCAGGAGTTTATATTCTGAAGATAATGACTGAAAACATACGAAAGAGGGAGAGCAAACAGAGGCCCTCATTCCATTTGTAATCCCTGCTATTGTTGAACTGTTTTGGGGGAGCATTAAATTTCTGCAATGTTCAATGTACTGTCTGCATCCCCGGGAAAAAAAATCATTGAGCTTGATTGTGTTTTTTGTTTGGCTCGGGTGAACAGTATGTTTAGCGACGCTTTAAAGACTTGTCTTTAGTTATGTTTTTCATGCATTGGGTTTGAATCAATTTAGAATGCCCCGACTTGATCAGCAATAGCTTAAAAAATGCTTCATGCATTGGATGAAAGAAAATAAATATTTTATGTGATGCACAATCATTTATAATACATTGTATTTATAAAAAAAAAAACTAAATATAAATTTTGAATTTAAGGGCCATGAGGAAAAAAATAAACATAACTGCATGAAATTCCTAGGAACTTTTATTCACACGTCTTCAAACACTGTTTCCTTGCCTTTTTGGAACCATTATTTTAAAAGGCTTTTCACCATCCTCAGTCAAATTTTTGGGGCCCCCAGTTTATATCTTTCTTTTTGCAAATGGGGATGTCGCCAATGTCGGATGCTTTTCTGGATTGTTTGGGGCGTCCACATTGGGAAAAAAAAAAAAATGTAAACAAATGCGCCCGAGAGGGGGTGGGGTATGTGGGAAAAAAGTCAGGGGAGAGGTGAGTATGTTTTTTTCCTTTTCAAACAGCATGGCTATAATTAAAAAAAAAATAGAGATTAGACAAACCCTTTTAGTGGATCCAAAGAGTGGCTAAATGCTGTTTGAAGACATTGGTGAATAATTCCTCAAAAAAAGTTTTTTGAATTTCAGAAAACAAATTGTTGGAGGGTGGTAGTTTATTGTGGTCTGTATTTCCATGCATTTTTTCTATTTTTGGTTTGGGGTTTTTATGCTTTTGGTCAATTTATGTAGACATAAAATTGCCCCTTTAGGGATTGTCACCTGGCAAAAGTAATGGGGCTGGAGGGGGAAAGGGACGCCCTTTCCAAATCTCCTGGAAATCCAGAAGAGTCGGTAAGTCCTCTTAAGCTGTGATGTTTTGGCATCAAAATTTTGGGGTCATAGGGGGTGCCTACACCTTCAAAAACTTCGGCTTAAAACCCTAGATGCTTTTTCTTTGCGTTCACTGCTTTTAGGTTTGGTTTTTTAAAAAAGGGAAGGGGGTTTCCCCGTGTAAACCCAATTTACACCCCTGCAAAAAACGTGTGCAAAGGGGCCCCATTGTTGATGGCGCTAGGGTCAAAAAATGCCCCTTGTTCTGCTATATATAGAAGCCAATTACAGTCTAATAGACTGCATGTCAAAGGACCAGTTTTAAAAAATTCAAAATATTGTATGGGTTTTAAAAGTGACAAATCTCATATTGGGGGAAAAGGAAAAAAATCAAAAAAAAATAATGGGAAAAGAATTTTGTTTAAAAAAAAAGAAGAAAAAAATTAAAACACAAAACTGATTCTCAAAACTAAAAAATTTTTCAAAATAAGTATTTCTACTTCCGTTAAAACTTCCCCCTATAAAAATTTTTTGTGTTTTTAATTAGAATGGTGAACTTCACGAAAAAATAATAACCATGCCGGAATTGCCTTTTTTTCTAACCAGCCTCATAAAAAAGAATAAAAGGGATGAAAAAAAACGTATGTACTCCCAAAAAGGGGGACCCAAAGGGAAAAAGTCCAAAGTATCCCCCAAATTTAAAAATTTTTCACAACTCCATAAAAAAGTTTTAAAAAAGTTAAGGCTTTGGAAATTTTGGATAAAATTTGATTTTCTTTAAAACATTATTACTTTTTTGGTTTGGGGGAGTAACCCGTTAAAAGGGCATGGTCTGAAAAAGTGGAGGTTTGATCTGTTTAAAAAAAGGCAAAAAAAACTCTGTGACAGTCCAGGTGATTTAAAAATTATTTGCCCTGATTGTTGCCCTTATTATAACTACAGTCACTCTTATGGATTCATCGAAATTTAACCTTTTTTAAATTTTGGGTTGAGTCAGTTTTATGGTCACCCTTTTAGGAAAAATAATTTATGTTTCCAATTTTACGTATTTTGGCATGTGTACTCTTTTTCTTTATGTGGTCATTGACATAATGTGTGTAGCCATTGCCATTATTATATTATATTATATAATTTTTATTATTGTTTTAAAGGATTTTGAAATGGTCTATCGGGCAAAGGTTTATGCAAAGTATATCAGAAAAGTTTGAACCCGTTCTTTGCAGGTTTTACATGAAGGTGCGTCTAGGTTTCCGTTTAAAAAAAAGTTTGGTCAGGCCCCCCTTTTAAAATTGGTTTTGGCTGTTCTAATGTTCCCGGCCAAAATTTTGGCCCTCAAAGAATCCTAAATGTGTTATTCTATGGGTGTGGTTTTTCAACAACCCCGAACGGCCCCAAAACTTTTTGGGGGTGCTGAAAAAATGTCTTTGGCGCATTACAAAGGCATTATTGCGATAAATTTTTGGGGTGCGCCTTTTTATTTTTTCTTTTTTGGGTCAAAGTCCCCCCAGAAAATGCGCAGCCCCTTTTGGCATGTCGCCCCCAAATATCTTCATGTGAAACCTTTTATCCCGGGACATCTAAAGATAGTTCTGTCAGGGCACTCCAAAATTTTAAAATTTTTCATTTTTTATGTTTTTTTAATTTCTTTATCCAAAAATTTTTGGGATATTATATTGGGGAAAATTTCTCTTAAATTTTGGTTTCGGATGTTTGTTTGGAGATATGGGTCCTTTTAAAATTTTGTAGTGATTTCAGTTTTGGGGTTTTGCTGCTTATTTCCTCACGACATTATGGTGATTTTTGGAGGTTTTGAGTCTACACTTCAGAAGAACGCACTCTTGAATTTTGTGTTAATTTGATGATTTGTTCAGCATTTATAATAAAATTTGTCAAAAGATTTTGAATATTGTTTTAATATTCCAGAATATATTTCTGTCCTTTTTAATGCAGTGTCTTTTTTAATGAAATTTTTAATTACACAATGCCTTTTGACAGAGATGTCGAATGGGTGAAAGAAGCTGTGTGTTCCCGGGGGGTTTTTTTATGTTGTGTAGCCCAAGGCCCAAGCAAAATGCAACTGGATGTGGTGCATTGCCTTAGGTAAATGATTATTGGTTTAGTGTTCGGGGTGTGATAAAAGAAACAGAGAGGCTGTTATCTGACAGCTCCTTTCTTCTGTCTCACATGCACCAGAGACAAAATATAAAACACCAATGATTGGAGGACATGTTATGAGAGCACTTTGATAACACTATGGAGGAGCAGTTGCAAGTTCTGCTCACTTATACATTGCTAGGGCGCAATGAGAAGGGGAAAAGGGAAAGAGGGAGAGGGAAAAAAAGAGAGGAAAAAGGCTTTTTTGGTTTTTAAAAAGTTGGTATTTTTAGCTGGGGATATGTTTGGGAAAAAATTTTTTCCCCCAAAGGGCTGAGGTTTTTTTTTCCCAAATTTAATTTAGTTTTGGGTTTAAAAAGGGACCCAGCGAAACCAAGACACCAGAAATTCTTACTTCCATCTCAGAAAATGTAGCTGGCTAAACATTGATAGTTTTTCTGAAAAATAACTAGAAGGATTTACAAATACTCATAGAAATCTATCTTACACTACAGTTTGAGTAGTGAGTAATGTTGAAAATCCACAAGTGACCCGCAGAGACAAGAGATGAGAAATTTGAGTGCAAACATTATCGGGCAGTGATACAACACACACAATTAAAGCCCACCAGGTAATAGGTTTTTCAAGCGTAAAAATACATCTCACTTTTCTAAGAATAAAAATAACTTATTACCATTTATGCTTTTCCAATGCTCTCACTTCAACACTCTGATTTTCATACCTGTCCACTGTGTCCACTGTATACAGAAGCATAATGATGTCCATACTGGTCGCTGCTAATGTCATCAGACATCTTATCAGTTAAAGGGATTTTTCCATCTGGCTGTTTTCATAGAAGGTGCTCATCCCCTATACTAGGCTTGGACTGGCCTACAGGGGAACAGGGTAAACCCTCGACAGCCCCTGAGGATGGCAGACATGGATTTTTTTTAACTGTCTATATTTCCTTGGGAGAGGCAGACAAGCAGAGAGAAAGAGGCAAAAAGTGTACAGTCATGTAAAGTAGCTGCAAGGTGGGAACCTGAATCAACTCCATTGTTGGGCCCCCAGAATTAAATTCTGCTGGTGGGCCCTAGGCACCCTATTCCAACATTGTCGTATACTTTAGGCTCCCACTTAATGTTCAGGCTGTGGGTGGTTATATAACATTGATTGACATTTTAGTGTTGTTAGCTCATAGTGTAAGCAATGCCTGTTAACCCCTTTATGACTGCCCACCATCTTCTGACAGCAGACATTGCAGGTTGTTAAAGGGTTTTCTCAAGGATCATTTCTGTAATGATGGGGACAGTAAAAATAAGCTCTTTTGCAATTGGTTTGTATTACCTAAATCATTTAGTATAGCAGCTATGAACTAATCTTTGTATTTTACACCTAAAACTGCAGCCTGGGGGGACACAACACCTATGCTGTGATTGGCTGCTTGCGCTCTTCCCTCTGAGCTGTGTGAAAACGAAACTGAAAGTGGCTTTCTGGGCTGTCTGTGTCTATGTTCTCATTGTCTTTCACTCTCTCTGAACTGTGTAACAAAGGCTGCCTTATCTCCTCCCTGTTCCTTTCACAGTTATACCTCTATGTGAAGGATCTGGGAAGTTACTCAGTTTCTCTATCTGCCCCTCACCCATATAACACAACCTTACACCCTCTGCTCCCACATCTACCCCCCCCCCCTGATAACAGAGGGGGGAGCAGAGTGCATTTCTCACATATGTTTCTTCTTTTCAGGCTGTATGTATAACTGTTTACACCAATTACAGGTTTCCTGCTCACAAGGAGCTTGTGGAGGGAGGTGACAGCTGTCCAGGCCTTAGAACTGACCATTGCAGGAGGTCTGCAGAGCTGTGACATCCTCTCCCTTCCACTGCTCACACAGAAAGAAGATGTCACCAGTCTTCAGTGAGGGAAGACACGCCTTCTGGGAGGAGAGACATGCCCCTGATTTTAAGCTGCAAGAGAGAGAAACTGCTCATGTCCGCGAAAGCCTATGGTGAGAAAACTCCTTTAATTTGCAGCGACATCTTGAGATGCCGCTGAAGATAGAGTAGTTTTGAGACTCCTAGCGCCATAGCTGACCTAGGAACAGTGCTGTACTTAACAGCCCTGTTCCTAGAGCAGTCTCTGCAAGCACAGGGAAGTAGAGGAAATCTGATCCCTGGCACTTAACTCTTTAATTGCCGTGGTCAGTGACTGCAGCATAATCAAAGGGCATTCCCCTGCTCCATCGGGTGATCAGGACTCTCTTTGATCCGATGAAGCAGGGGAACATCTGTATAGTCAGCCCTGGGGACCTAGAGTAGCCCCAGAGCTGTCTGTATAACAAGCCTGCAGTCATAAAACAAGCACTCATACAACTGAGTAATTGAAAAAAAATAGTTATGACTGTTGAAACGCAAGGAGGCAAAAACTAAGAAAATGTGCTGGTCATTATGGCCTTTTCAGGTCCGGGGTTTAAGGGGTTAAGAGAAAAAGGTGATGTATGTCTATATATAAATGTGAGTCAGAAGAGCTGTTTTTGCGATAAAAGAGAGTGCAAAAGAGTGCGAGAGAGAGAGCGCGAGATGCTGGTAAGATGAACAGTTATGTGTGTAGTTACATATGAAGATAACAGTGTCACTGAAGACCTAACAGCACAATACTACTGAGGACTCTCTGTTCAGTGACTCGAAACGGTTAAAGTTTCTTCCAGAAAGCTGTCATTCTACTGTTAACACCTACTGTTATGGACCAAAATATATTAATAACTTAAAGCACAATGTGTCATGAGAAAACAATCACACAGATAGATAAAAGTATTAAAAAGTTATTCCTACATAAAGTGACATGTCAAATTTGAAAAGTGGTGCTATGTCATAGAGGTCAAAATTGGCTGCAACGGTAAGGAGATTAAGTTACTTAATAAAACTGGAAATAATAATCCCTGTTAAAACATAACTTTTACTAGACTTGCTAAAATATTAATATCTTAACCCCTATATACTACCACTACATACCTAGATGATACAGCACACTGTGCACTGTCCGTCAGTGGAGTAATCGCCCCGATAAAGAGCGGCTCCGCTTTAATGACAGGCAATGTCACTACATGCGTGTATAAACACCTTTATATCCCAGCTATCCCGACGCGTTTCCCCCGTACTATATTAGGGTTCATCAGGGGATTCTAAATTCGCTGTGGAAAAAGAATACGCTATATACAACGCAAATACTACAACACATGTACTTCCCATTCAAGTTGGATAAATGAATCGATACTTAGTTAAGTGCTGCCGGGTATAACAACGATGAATCCCGCAGCTCCCTAGCATGCTGGCACCCAAGAAAGAGGGCACCCAAGATATCCCTCTTATCTTGGGTGCCAGCATGCTAGAGGAGCTGCGGGATTCATCGTTGTTATACCCGGCAGCACTTAAGCTAAGTATCGATTCATTTATCCAACTTAAATGGGAAGTACATGTGTTGTAGTATTTGCGTTGTATATAGCGTATTCTTTTTCCACAGCGAATTTAGAATCCCCTGATGAACCCTAATATAGTACGGGGGAAACGCGTCGGGATAGCTGGGATATAAAGGTGTTTTTACACGCATGTAGTGACATTGCCTGTCTTTAAAGCGGACCGCTCTTTATCGGGGCGATTACTCCCATGAGGGGACAGTGCACAGTATGCTGTATCATCTAGGTATGTAGTGGTAGTATATAGGGGTTAAGATATTAATATTTTAGCAAAGCCTAGTAAAAGTTATGTTTTAACAGGGATTATTATTTGCAGTGACATTGTTTGTTTAAATCCTCTGTTCATATAGAATTTGTAGTATTTTTTTTAATAAAACTGGAACACCCCTTTAAATATGACAAGACTTTAGTAAAATTAACCATAGATTAAGAGAAACTACCTCTTATACTCGACTGTAATATTTGCAACATATTGGCCTCAAGTTATTCTCTTATGTCCAATGTATCTGTCTAATTGGCTACTGCCAATCATAAAGATAGAACATCTCTTTATGTGGATATGCAATCACTTCATGCTAATTTATATACCTATATCTATTTACCCTTTCATTTTCTACAACTATTTTTAATGTATAAATTTCTTGAATTATGTGATTGGTCTCTAAGATATGTTTTTTCTTTCTGTTCTTTTTTTTTTGCCATAGAGAAAACCTATTTAAAATGCTACCCCTAATACTGAAGAATCAATCACACCCAGGAGGAACATCTGTTGCCCCCTTTTTATGAATGCTGCCGCCTTTGATCTTAAAAATCACTGGGCTTGAAATATTCATCAGTTCTTCCTTCCAGCAATGTTTGCATTGCATTAAACATTTCAGCGTCTGGTTTATAGAAAAGACAATTTGATACAGTTTTATGAAATAAGATGTAGCAATCTATTACAAATGAAGTCAAAGCATAAAATACAAAATGTACTTAAAGTGTCGAATCACTCTATTCAGGGCTTTTAATAAATAGCTGGAAAACCTAAAATAAGGTGCTGTTGGGCTTTGTC
>JAODAL010080096.1:0-12354 GCA_025379985.1 Phyllomedusa bahiana | reverse complement strand
GCTTTTCCCCTTTGCAAGTGGCAGTGGCAAAAAACATTCCAAAAAGCAGGCCTAGGTGGCAGAAAAGCAAAGGGACGCCCGCGGGGGTAAATCGGTGAGGCCAAAAACTGCCGGGTTTCAAAGCGGCTGTGTGTTTTTTCAAAAAACCCCAATTTTTCTTGTTTTGGGGTTAAAACTAGGTCAAAAAATTTTTTCCTCCCGATGAATCTGAAAAACCCCAAAGCCAAGAGTGGGGGGAAACGTCAGACAAAAACCCCTTAAATTTGGGCATGGTCCGGGGAGCGGGCAGGGGCCCCTCACCTGGTTCCTCAACCCGCCTTTCCCAAAATCCGGTTCCTCAGCCGGGAGATTTCTATGTGGTTTGGGCCTCGGCCCCAAATTATACACCCGAGGATGAAAAATTTGGGAGGGCAGTTAAAAGGAAAATTACTTGGCAGGGGAAAAAAATTGGGGCCCAAATTTTTCCCTGTTTTGCGGTAGGCGGAAAGTTTAGTGTGGAGAGTGGCATGGGAGGTCATGTTTTGAGGGGTAACCCTTTTGCATCCCCAAGACCGGTGATGAGGACGCAGTGCGATGAAACAAAATCGATGATGATGTTGCCGCCCGCATTGGGGGGGGTTTTGAAGCAAGGGTTTTCCCTTCATGTCGGGGGAAAAGGGGGGTTTCCAACTTGGCATCAGGCAGCAGCCGGCAAGGGGGTTGTTTTGGGCCGGATTTGGCGGGTAGAGCAGGTGGGTCCAAGAACCCCAAGGGGCCAACGGGGTAAAAAAAACCTGCTTCGTGGTCCAAGAAAGTAGGGGGAAAAAGGGGCTCAGTGGGGCCCAGCGGTGGTATTTGTCACTCAGGGGCGGGGCAGGGCGGTTAAAATAGATACTCGGGGGGTTGTGGAAGTTCTTTGCTAAGAAAACCCGGAGGGCTAAAGGAGGGGGTATAGGTAAAATTTTGAGCAAGAAGTAAAAGCGGGGCCCCGGGGTTTTTATGTTGGCACCACGGACCTGCGTCAACACATGCAGCATCCCCCTTTCCGGGGTCTGGGGAAAACGTGGCTAGATGTGGTGGCCCAACCCTCCCGCTGCGCAGCCCCCAAAAGTGGCACCCATCCCCTTTTCACCCAGTAAGGCTCCCCCCCTCTTGCAGAAAAAGCTGTTTCTTTTGCCATCATCCCCGGGTTTTCCGTTGCTCCGGGCTTCTCGTACCCCATGGTGCTAGGTCTTTAAAAAGGGGTTGATTGCAAAGAGCAAAAAAATATGGCCCCAAACCTTTCCTAAGGTGCAGAAGCGGGACGTTGCCCTCCCAAAGTTTTTGGGTTTATGCAGCCCCTCCTTATCCAAGGGGTGGATTTCTGCCCCCCGTTCAGAAAAAATAATGGCTTGTCCGGGCCCGGGAGAGGGAGTTCCAAGTTTTAATTTTCATTTCCAAAAAGGCAGTACCAGAATTTCACAAAAGTAGAACTTTTAAGGGTGGGCCAGCCCTTGGGGCTTTTCGGTTTGTTCCAAGGTGCCCCTTAAGCGCGGCACCCTGGAGTGTTTTCAAAGGTGGGAAACCAGTCCCTTTGTCTTTACGGCCCCCTGGGTGAATGTGTTCCTCCCCGGGCCACCCAACCAACTTGGGACGGGAAAAGACCCCGTTTTCCCCTCCCGTTGTAAAAATGCTGTCCTGAACCAATGTGCCTCCTCCTCCTAAACCCCCCAACCACCTCTCAGCCTCCACAGTCCCCTGCTCCATAATATCACTTTGTGTAGAGCCCCGCGGTGTCACGCGTTCTACCCCTTTTGGGCCGGGGAAAAACGGCACACAGGGGGGGAAACTGCCCCGGTCATGCCCCCAAAAAAACGAGGGTGGGGTTTTTCCCCGCGCCAACTGAAAAATCAAAAACCGGGTGAGGGACAATGGGGGGAAACATGGTTTTCCCGTGCTGAACCGAGGGGGGTTGGCCCAATGGCCCTGCATGGCGCACTGTTAAATCGGGTTTTGGTGAAAATTTTTCCAAATTGTCTTCCCCCGATCTTCAAAAGATTCTAAAAAAGGGCCCTGGGAAAAACTGGGGGCATGCATTTAAAAACCATTCCTAAAGCCAGGAACACCCCCCTCGAGTTGCACCCGGCGGGAATGGAAAACCCCCAAAATCTCTGAATGCGATGTTTCCACCCTTTGGAATTCCGCCTAAAATTGTTGGCCCGGGATTGAAAAGGGAACAGAAAAGGGCCTTTAAAAAGATTTTTTGATGATCCGGGCGGACAGGTTTTACTCCCCTGTGTAACTTTGTTGTAACCCAAGTGGCAGTCAGGGTTTTAACCCCTGCCGTTTGTGAGGCCATTCAAAGGAAAAGGCAACGTTTTTGTCAGTCGCCAGGCCTCCCGGGGAGGAAAAACGTTTTCCCCAAAGCTTCTTTGTCCGGGAAACAGATGTGAAAAAATCGGGTCTGGGAGGGGATGGGGGAGTGCCGACTCTTTCTCGCAGCCACATGATTTCCGGGGGGGGGAAGGGGAAGGGGAGGAGGAGGAGAAGGAGGAGGAGGACTTTGGGGAACGGGAATTTATTGTCTGGGGGAAATGAGTGGTTTTTTTCAAACCAGTTTGGGAAAAGAAGGGGGGCCCAAGGGCTGCTGGGGAGGTGAGGGAAAGATGGGAAAGGGCGAGGCGAGGGCCCCGAAAAGCCCTTTGGCAGTATACAATGGAGATGGAGGGGGAGCCCCTCGGGGTCACTTGTGCGAGGGGCCCGCAGCTTGGATTTGCCTGGCTTTGCGGGCCCCAAAAATGGGTCCCCACCCGGCAGAGGGATGACTTCTGGTTTCTCCCCCCTTTTGGGACCTTCGCTCCCATTTCCAAAAGGGGGACCCTTTTTTTCCCAGCGGCTAAAGAGGGAAAACAAACTCAAAATATGGGGAAAACCTCTGTAGTCATTTGGGGCCACTGCCTATGTGCGGCATCGTTCCTCCCCTACAGGTCGGCCCGGGGGGTTCTTCAGGCTCATTACTACTGCCCAGCTGGGGGGAGGTGGGGGGTGGAGAAGTCCCAGCTCCATCAGAGAAAACCTAAGTCGGAGTCACTGTTGGCAGCTTCCTTCACCCGCCTGGAGGAGGGCAGTCCCCAGCAGCAGCGCGGACCTCGCGTCCTAACCCCAACGGGGGCGGGTAATTAGACAGCACTCTCCACCCCATTTAGAAATCCGCTGGTAGGCACCCAAATGGATGAGTGGCCGCAACTTCCCCGAGTTTGCGTGGAAAGCTGCCCTGCGGCAGTAGTGTGGCATCAGAGGGGCCACTTCCCGGAGTACCTGCTTGTCCACGGGGAAAAGTGGAAAAAGACCTTTGAAGATGAATCAAGCGGGATCGGCCGGGTTTCGACACACCAATGCCTTAGGCGTCAGATTAGATCAGCCATGACCCTCACAAAACTTTGGAAATTGTTGGATTTAAAACCTGCCTCAGCCACATTCTGATGCCCCCCCGCCTATGCCACACAAAAGTTTCAGTTTTTCATCTGCCCCAACCATTTTCCCAGGGACTGGTATTGCACCCACCTCCACACTGTCTTGTGCCACTCATGACCTAAATGCTGTTGTGGTGCTTGACATCCAACTGTGTCATTGGCCACCCCGCCTTTCCTGTGCGCTGGTTGTTCTGGTGCGGTACCTCCCAAACCTGTCATTGTGCCATTTCTGACCTCTTGGCTCTGCCGTCATTTTCACTCTCGTCATTGTGTACTCTGTGGCCCCTACCCCTTTTTTTTGCCACCCCAGAATGCTTTGCCCTGTCTGACCTCTTTACGCTCTGGGTTGGCTGTGACCTACCAAACCTGTCA
This sequence comes from Phyllomedusa bahiana, assembly GCA_025379985.1. NCBI lineage: Eukaryota > Metazoa > Chordata > Amphibia > Anura > Hylidae > Phyllomedusa > Phyllomedusa bahiana. The sequence goes on along the minus strand of JAODAL010080096.1, from coordinate 8,551 downwards.
TTGTGCCACTGCCCCTGACTCATGTGTGCTGTTGCTTTCGTGCCCCCCACACTTGCATTGTCCCACTCGGGGCCTACTCCTGTTTTTGTCACTAGAAGTAATTGTGCCACTCTCTGCCCATGCTGCTGCTGTGGCGCTCCCCGGGACCTACACACTCTGTCATTGTCCCCTGTCTGAACTCATGCTGCTGCTTTTGCTCCTGCCGTGCCCCCCAACCCCCCCTGTATTGTGCCACTCTGTGGCCTACTCTGTTTTTTGCCCCCTCCAGAATGTCATTGTGCCCTCTTTGACCTCATGCTGCCCCGGGGCGTACCGTGACCTACACACTCGTCATTTCCCATCTGGGGCCTGCTCGTTTTTCCCCCCTCCAGAATTCATTGTGCCATTTTAACCCCTTCTGCTGCTGTGGGTTTTGTGCAGGACCTCACCCCTCCCTTCATTGTCCCATGTCTGACCTCTGCTCTGTTTGGGCGTGCCTGCCCTACACCTTGTCTTTGTCCCACTCTGTGGCCTGTGTAGAATCCTTTCTTGCAACTCTCTGTCTCCCCGGCCTTCAAACAAAAACAATGCACTGTGATTCTATTCAAAAGATTTCTGTCTTAGTTACCACAAATTTTCTAAAAAATGTTATGCAAATGCCCACGGCCTTTAGACTTTTTCTCTAAAAAAAAATTATGTAGGGGGGACTGAACATTCTTGTTTTCATCAGAAATTCATATTGGGAACAAAGGATTTAAAATTTAAAAAAAAGAAAAAAAAATGGATGCCATTAAAATGCAAAAATTTTATCAAACTTATTTCAATTTGTTTTCTTTCCCTCTCTCTGATAATTTTAAATCATTTTAATTCCAATACATAGTACCCCTGAGTTATCAAAAAAGGGCTTTTTTTTGTTGGTTCCCCCACGCTTATCACTTTTTAATATTCATACATTTTGTCCTTTGGACCTTTTTGGCCCCTTTGAAACTTTTCCATGAGTTACCAAATTTCTTTGATCAAGATCCAGTGATAAGGCAAATAATAAAAATTGGGTGATGATGGGGGGTTTTTTCCGCTGAACCCCCAGAGATGCCACTAAAACCAATTGGTGGGTTAAGCTAGGAAAACCCCTTTACTGCTGGGCCCCTTATGCTTAAACGAAACATGAAAAAATCTATTCAAAATGTAAAACCTTTAAATTTTAAATGGCATAAAAAAATTGATCACTAATGTTGTCAATGACCCTTTACTATTCATTGTTTGTGTGCTTTGTGTTTTCCCTTTGGTGTATCATGAGTTCTGGATTAAACTTGATAAAAAGGTTTTGGGGTATCCCTTTCTTCTTATTATTGAGTCTTGGCAGAAAACCTCATGTGCCAAAGGAAAAAACCTATTGTCTGAAAACAAGGGTCACCTCCTAAAAGTGAATGCATTGAAAAAAAAATAAAAAGTTTATTGTTAGGGAAGAACTTTAATGTAAGAAAAAATCCTTTTTGGAAAAAAATACTATTTCTAAAGTGTCCAAATTTTGGGGAATTACCCTAACTCTGCTTTTTTGTATGTGCTCTATTGATCGGGAAAAGTGTTTGAACCTGTACTATATAGGGTGAGAACTTGGGGTTTGTCTTTAAAAAAATACCTTTTTGGAACTGTTATTGTCAGGAAGGGTGTAGGTGAATGTGGATCCCCAGGGGGTCTTGAAGACTATGCGTTTGGGTATATTGGTGTTATTTTAAACTAAACTTATTGTCTTTTCCTCAAAAAGTGTTTATGTAGCTTATGTTTTAAAGACTCTATGTTTTCTACACCATTTTATGCATTTTAACTTGACCCATTTTTTTTGAAAATAACCAAAAATGAAAATAAAAAAGCGTAAGTCTTCAGACCCTTGGTAGTCGTAGTATTCACTCCACCCTGTGGGCATTTTCCGCCCATGTTGGCATAGAAATCTTCGGCTGATGCAGACCAGTAAATTCCTGTGAAAGGCAGCAAAAAGAACAACCCCAACCATCCTCCCACCATAAGCCCAAAGTCTTGTGCTGGGTTGAGGGGAAAGAAATTTTTATTGTCAGGGGGGGATATCAAATTTCTTTTTTTTCCCCGCGATGGGGGTAACACTTTGATTACCTCAGCTGGTCTTTTGGTGTGATTATTGAAAACCCACTTTTGGAGGGGTAGACTCAGGATATTTTGGGTTTCATGTCGGTTGACGGGAGGACAGTTAGCGCACAGTGGTACTTGCTTCCGTCTCATGGGGGTTAACTTTTGCAGGTGCGCTGGATCCACTTCCCTTTTCCTTTGACTTTACACTTAAAAGGGGGGGGGGTGGGGTCAATCAACTTGAAAAAGGACCGGCCCCCCTTTTGAAAAAAGAACCAAACGTAAAAATTTGCAAATTAACATTTCCCCTGGTTTAAAAGTTGGACAGGCCAAGAGTGGGACAGTTGCATTTTCCCCTACTTGATTGCAAATCCTTTAATTGTTTTTTGGGTATTGTACACATAGTCCCCCACATTAAAGAGTTTTTAAGATGAAAAAGTTAGTTCTGGAGGGGGAGAGTGAGTTTTTTTTAGCAATTTTCCAAAAGAATTTCATAAGGTGAAAGTTGAAGTACCCCTTGGGGGGGTTTTTTTATGTAGTTCCATAAAAAAAGAGGTAAGCATCGGGGCCATCTTCGTCCTTTGCAACTTTGGCTAAATACTTTGGGGTTCGACATAAATCGTTTCAAAAGCAAAAGGGTGGAATAAAACCCCAGGGGAATTTCTTGTTTTTGGCAATTGTCAAAAAAATTTAAACAAAAAGCATAAATAATTTTCTCCCTTGGTAGCTGTCTCCTGTGGTTTTGGAAAGGGGCCCTTGGTAAAGGGAGGTGGGGAAGTTAAGCTCTCAATGCCCACCAGCACTTGTGGAGGCACATTGGCGGGGCAACCCCGCTTTTGCAGTAAAACTTGTGCATACCCGTGTTGGAGCCAAATTTTGCTCGCTGTCTTCCCCAATGGGTAGCTTCAGCTAGCTTTTCAGGGAAAATTTTGGGGTTTTTTTTCCCCTTTTCCTTCATGTCCATAGCCATCTGAAATCTGGGTGACCCCCTAACCTTCCATCGGGCCTTTTCCTACGGAGAGCAAATTTTTTTTGGAAAACAAAGTTTACAAAAATTTCAAGTAAAGACACAGTTACTATTTTTTTAAGTATGTTTAATATTTTACAAAAGCTGTTATTTTGAATAGGATTTCCAATAAAACAGTAATCTCTTTTGCTAGCTCTAGCTCAAAAGTTTAAAACCAAAATTTTTTTACAAAAAAAAAAACGGAAATGTGTACTTTCTTTCTTCAGAAACCACGCTTGCAGTAACTAAATCTGGGTTCTCAAAATTTTCAATTTTTTTCAACTTTCTTCCTTAAATTGGGCGCGGGAGTGTATGGTCTCCCCCCCCCAAATCTGTCAAAAGGCCTCTCTCTGACTCCAACCCCCTCTCTCGCCTCATGTGACAACAAAAAAAAGGTTTCATTTAAAGCCCTGGCAGGTGGTGGATTTGGGGGACTAGGCTGGAGGAGAACAGGCTCCCACCTAGCGAATTGGCCCTTTAGTACATTTGCAATTCAGGAGTACTACACAGAATGAGGAACCCAGACATTCAAAAAGGCCCAAAATCGGAGGTTTTCTCTACAGACAATGCATCAGCCGCTATGGGTCTAAAGGGATGCATGCTTTCTCTCTACAATTCTTCACCGGGGCTAACGGGGCCCTGCAGTAGCTATCTATTTGGGGGCTTGGCAAGCTTGTGCATGTCCTTTACTTTAAGGCAAAAACAAGTGGAAGGGCTTTGTGTAATTAGTGGCCCAAGCACAGGGGAGAGGAGAGCTTTTTGAAAATTCCAACAGCCTTTTTGGTCTCGTAATGTATGTGAATGGTTTAGCCCAGAAATTTTTTTTTTAAATCCAAAAATTGTGCACTATAAACCTAATATCAGTACCTACCCTTCCCCAAGCTATCTCAGTTTCTGTTATTCATGGGAATGGACAAATTTTACAGCTGCTACTATGTTGATGTAGGGTTCTGTGGGGCCCGGTGTAAAGGGAGTGTCCCCAATTTTGTCACCGTCTTTACATCTCTGTAATTTGTTCAGGGGACTTTGTCCGTAGTCTGCAAAAAATTCAAAACGATTGGGTCCCGAAGGGGATTCAATTTAGCCTTTTTTGGGGGTGGGTTTTGTGTATGTGGCAATGATTTCAAAGCAATGTGTATTTTGTGGGGTGTTTGCTATCGCCCCACCTCTGAGAATTCAAAATTCCCCAGGGTTTGGGATGTTTTTTTTTTTAGTATTGAACAATATTCAGAATTTTGTGGGTTTTCCCTTTTTGGCTGTCATTAACCAATCCGCAACAGCAGGGACACAGCGTCCTCTGTATTTCAGTGTACCTTATTTGAATGTCATCTTAAGTGCAAAAAAGTGGTGCACCCAAATGAAATTGCCTAAAAAATCATTTCCAAAACCAGTGGGAACTCTACTGAAATGGTTGAATGAAAGTATATATGAGCGGGGTTAGTGTGACTAATGTGTACTTTAAAAAAAGGGTTTTCCCTTTTTCCCCTTACATTTGGCGATATGGTCCTTTGTGTAGCTGGAAGAAATCAGTGTTAATGAGAGACAATTTAATTTTAGATTTCTGTATTAGAAGGAAAAGCTTTGATTGCCTTTTGTTCTGGAGGGAGAAAAATCCATAAAATAGTTAAAAAAAAAATAAAAAATTCCAGGGGAATAGGATTTGTCCAGCAGAGTGCGTCTCTGGACCCATTTTATCCCGATTGGCTTGTTGATGTGAAAACAAGGGGTAATAAATTTTTTCAATAACCTGACCCCGACATGTTACTGGTAAGTTAATATCTTTTCTAACCTTTCCCATGACTTTGGGTGTCTTTTTTTTTAATCTCCCATAACCTAGCAAAACAAACACTCACTAGCTGAATTGATTTTCTTTCTTTTCCCTATTAGGGGGGTCGTGTAGTTTTTGGGGGGTTCAGTTCCCCTTTTTTACTTGTCTTCCCTCCCTTTAAAGAGTTGAAAAGTCAATCTGGTGTATCCCGGGCCTATTAGTGGACTAGGTCCTGTATTTCTATGAGGTGGATGTACTGTGAAAAGTATGATGCTGATGTTTTTTTTGCAAAGGGAGTGTATGTTCCTGTAAATTTAAGGGGTATCTCCTAATGTATCTTTTCCTTTGATGGGGGTAATTTTGATCCTTTGGCCCCCTTTTAGAGATTTTAAAAAGGGGGGACTTGAGTTACCGAGTTAACGGGGGGAAAACCTAGGCAGGTCAGGGAAAATTTCCCCAATAGCATTCTGTTTTTTTGGGGGGTTTTTCAATGAAGGTCTGCTCGTGTAGGGTGCTGGTGTCAGGGTACTTGAAGATCTTTGCGAGTGCTACTGTAAAGGCTCTCTTTATTTGAGACCGCATGCTCTTTACTAAGCATGTAAACATGTAACCTCCCATCATCTCAATGTTCATTTTGTTTTTGTGGTTTATCAAAATTCTTTCTGGGACTGTACCACCATCTGAAGGTTTTGGTGTATTCAAGAGGTGTAGCAGTGTCAAATGGTTAATGATGGGCTTGTCAGTGTTTCTGAGGTGTCCCCTAAGCTAACAACTGCGTTTTGGCTTTTACCCATCAAATTTCAAAACATTTCCTTTCTTTCTTTTTCAACAAGAAGCAAAATTCCGTAATGTCTTAAATCCATGAACCCCTGAGGGGCTCAGGGATACACAATCGCCATTTTTCTCCAAAATATGTATGTCTACCCCATATATTTTTAGCAATTCATGGACTTCCTCCGGTATAAAAAAAAAAAAAGGTGTACTTATTCCTATTGGGGGCACAAACAAACTTTTTCTTTCGCAAGTTTATGACACTTTTCCCCTGTTTATGAAAGTCCTTATTAACCCAAAGGGAAAAGCACCCACCTCTCAGATGGGCTAAAAAACAAACTATAATACCCTTCATGAGGCACTCCTTGCTCATGGACACTTTCTATTTACTTAAAAAAGGGATGTGGTGTTGCTATACTTGTTGTAATATCTACAATGACAATTTTCAAAGAAATGTAATTTAAATTCTACGCGAGATTATTATAGTAAACAGTTATCTAACAGCAAGGAAATATTCTGTCAAAAATTACGCATATAACACCAAAATAGAAAGGAAAAAAATAGCACAATAAAACAAATTTTGCAACAAAAAAGACAATGCAACAAATTAAAGTGATAACAATGCAAACCAAACCTATGAAGTAAACTAAATTATCTCACCCTTGAGGGGAGCCGCCCCCAAGGAGAAGAAAAACAGAAGACAAAACAAAAGCCAGCCAATAAAAACAGGGGTAAAAAGACAACAAAAAAAAGTTTAGTAACAAAAAGATAACTTTTTCCTTTTTTAAACAACACTGCAAATTGTGACAATTTCTTTTCTGAAATCAACTTTTAAAAATCTATTAAAACTTTTAAAAGCTAAACATAAACCAATTGATACGGGGAGAGGGAATAATGAGAAACCCCATTCAGCGTTAAAGGTCCAACCTTTTTCGAGAAGCTATGGGTTTGTGTGTGGCAAATGTCACCGGTAGCAGATCCCAGGTTTTCAAAGCAAGGGGTGCTTGCGTATCCCCCCTTTTTACTCGGGGTAGGTTTTCTGTCCCTCACGGCCCAAAATGAGTTGATATCCTTTCTGCAACCTTCTGTCTCCCCACGGACCCTTCAAACATAACAAATTTCACTGTATTTTTCAAAAGATTAGAAAGTTTATTATGGGCTGACATGATTTTTTAAAAGGGGATCGGGGTGATATACAGAGAAGGAGGAATTAAATCCAAAACAAAGATAAGTATTTGCTAAGTATAGGTTACAATCCAATCGTGTCTTAATGTAAAAATAAACATTTTAATTATTAAAAACATGACACCTCCCATCTACCAAAAAAATTAAAATGAATACCTGACATCTGTCTTAGTTACAATAATTAAAAACCTGTTATTCAAAAAGCCCCAAGGCCTTCTAGACGTATCTCTGACAAATTTGAGGCGGAACAGCATGTCCTTGTTTCCTAGTCAGAAATTATATTAGAACAAAAATTTAAGTTTTAAGAAGACAAGTGGATGCCATTAAAAAACAAAAATTATCAAACTTATTTTTAAAATTTTGTTTCATGGCCTCTCCTGTTTTTGCCACTCCGAATGTCATTGTGCCACTGTCTGACTCAGCTGCTGCTGTGGCTGCTGCCCTGACCTCCACCTCTGTCTTTTTGTCACTCTCTGATCTCATACTGTGCTGTGGTGCTGCCGTGTCCCCTTCGTCATTAGCCACTTGTGGCCTACTCCTGTTTTTGCCACCTCCAAATGTCATTGTGCCACTGTTGACCTCATTGCTGCTGCTGTGGCTGCTGCCGTAACCTACACCTCTGTCATTGTGCCACTGTCTGACCCTCATGCTGCTGCTGTGGCTGCTCCCGTGACCTCCACACTCTGTCATTGTGCACTTCGGACCTCTTTGCTGCTCTGTGGCTGTCCCTGACCACACTCTTGTCATTTGCCACTCTGTGGCCTACTCCTGTTTTTGCACCTCCAGAATGTCATTGTGCCACTGTCTACCCTCATGCTGCTGCTGTGGCTGCTGCCGTGCCTCCACACTTGTCCATTTGGGCCACTTTTTTGACCTAAAATCTTGCCCTGCCTTGGGGGGCTGCTGCCGTACCTCCACACTCTGTCATTTTTGCCCCCTGCCCTCATTGTTTTTCCGTGGCTGCTGCTTACCTACATCCCGTTCATTTTTCCCTTGGTGGCCCCTTAATCCGGGTTTTTGATAGAATGCATGGGATTCTAAGAGCAGCGGCATCATTGCATGTCATACTAAAAACACAACTTGTATGAAGACCAAACCAAGCTCCCTCTGCCTATTTAAGCATGGTACAAACATTCTACAACCCCTACAGGCTCTGTGCAGCCTGGAAATAGTGATTTTTAACTTTATTCGTCCCGAAGCAATTCAGACCGATACAATTTTTTTCGGAAAATTTGGCGAAGTAACCAAATCAATTTTGAGAAATTTGCCCATCTCTAATGTAAAGCAAAGAATTGCTTTGGAAGATTTACTTGGAGAAAAAAGGCCACAGAGGTCCTTGGCTTCCAACCACTGTGACCTTTGTGCCACCACCTCCGCTACCCCAAGCCCAAGGGTCCTCTGCTGCCGTTGTGCCGGAGCAGCATCAGCAAGCACCATCCCGTCTCAGACACTGTCGGCCGATTCCACCACCAGCAACACGATTACACCTTCCCCCTTCCACCAGCCTGTCCTGCAGCTGTACAGCGGCCAGTCCAGCAGCCAGCCTTCTGTGTCCAGGTGTGGAGCAGAAAAAAATGCTTTCACCCCAACCATCCAAAAGCCTAAATGTCAGCATTGCCCGGCTGTTGGCCTGGAAATGTTTTTCTTTCCACCTGGTGGACACAGATGGGTTTTTTGCCACGTCATAGACTTGTCATGCCCCAAAATCAGGGGGCCCAGCAGGGATTTATTTCCAAAAAAAC
>JAODAL010080095.1:0-12355 GCA_025379985.1 Phyllomedusa bahiana | reverse complement strand
TTAATTTGTGGGTGATGCAGGTTTAAGGGTCAGGCTGTGGTAAAAAGGGTAGTAAATGGTCTGTGCTTTTTTTCTGTGACTTTATAACCAAAGTGTGTTCCCTAAGATGTAGCACGTATCCATTTGCTTTTGTGGATGTTAATTTACTTCTCCAGCCTTGTTTGGGTGTAAAAATGAAGGTGTTGTTGTCTCCCATAGATTTTAATGGTATCGCGAAAATCGTTTGCTCACTATCGAAAAACCTTATCGATAGCGGCCGACTATGGACTATAGATCGATTCGATAGCCAAGCAATCGCTCAACACTACTCACGATTTTCAAAATAAAAAACTGAGTCTTAGATAAGATGCTGTGATAATTTGCCTCCACCCAGCCTGATTGTAGCATAGACCTTGCTCAGGGGGCCAAAGCTTGATTGTCTCCCCCCGGAGCAAGAATCTAGGCTTTTGCATGTTAAAAGAACCTGGGTTTTTCTTTTCCAGAAGTGTGTTCTCGAATATGATTCCAGATTTTGCTCCGTCTAAGTTTTCCCCCTTTTGCTAGAGGAGGATTTCCATCTCATGTACTCTCCCGTACAGGTTGTAAAACTGGATAAATTCCGCCATTAAATCGCTGTGCCAGTTGGGGAAGGTCATAAGATTTTTAAAAAAGCCCAACTGACGAAAAAAAAATAGTGGTAATCCCGCCCCAGCCCCAAAAATATGTCCGTCCCCGAGCCCCATCGGCAAACATCCCCCTGGTTAGTAAAGGGAAAAATTCACAAATACACTCTGCCAAACTAGAAGGTCTGTTGAGGGTCCGGGGCCCCTCATAGAGAGGGGGTACGTCTGATTATGGGGCCGCCCCCTGCTTTTGGTTTGGTCCCCGGGCCCCGGGCCCGGTACGCGAAAAACCAGGGTTTTTAAAAGTAATACTTTGTTTCTTATTACTAGGTGAACTGGTCCTTTTTTCCCCGTAGGAATTGATTCCTGGCCAACGCCCTTTACCGGTATCCTCAGCCTCTTTCAGTTAACCAGTGTTCCCCCTTGATTGCCCCTTGTTTCCCTATTAGTTTTTGGGGCTTTCCCACCAATTCCTCTGTTTTGTGTCTGCTGCTCACCTTTTTAGAATTTTTCACCAGTCCCCTGTCCCTCCCTTAGGCCCTTTTTTTCTTGTAGTAGCCTGTATTTTGGGCTTTGCCTTTTCTGTATTTAAACCCTGGGGGTTTCTCCTGACTATTCTGTCTCTCAGTGATTTGGTACGGATGCCCCCGTCGGGTTTTAAACCTTTGGCTTGATTCGGGTTTATCCTTTTTTTTCAGTCTCCGTACCTTCGGGCCCCCCGTACTTTTGGATTTTGGACTGCCCAAATTTCGTTTATTTGTTCTGTGTCCTGTTTTTTTTGTCTGTGTTGCCCCTTTAAAATCAGTGCGTCATAAGTTTTCCCCGGTTTGGGGGCCGGCCTTTTAAGGAGGGGGGGGCCCCCAAAAAAAGGAAAGGGGAACGGGGGGCTGGGATCAGAGTCAGGGCCCATTGTTTGTGTCGGGTGTGTGCGTGCCCCTCCCCGGGGTCCTGACACATAAAATTGAAAAGAATATATAATGTATGTCTTTTTGGGTTTAAAAGTAAAACATGTTGTGATAAAAAGGTTTATCCTTTTTAAATTTGGGTTTTTGTTAAAGAAAAAACCCCAGGGGGGGTTTAATTTACTGAGTCATTTTTATACCTTGCATTGTGACCTTTTTTATTTTTGAAAAATTTTTTTGTTATCATGTTGTTTTTAGGGGGATCCCTTTTTGCTAATGTTTGTTTTCCCCCCCCCGAAGTTGAATTGTTGGGAGGGGTTTTTTGTTTTAACTTTATGTTTTTTTGGCGGGGTTTGGAAAAAAAAAAAAGATTTTCTAGTGACCCAAGATACTTATAGAAGTCATAAGCGCTTTCATTTGTTAAAAATCAAGGCCCGGGGGCAAGGAAAAGTTAACCTTGAGTGTATTTTGGTAGAAATACTGGTTTTTGGAAAAAAATTTGTTTTTTAATTCAACGTTTTTCCCAAAATTGTAAAAAACTGTGTATTCCTTATTGGAAAATTTTTTTTTTTGGGGCCCCAATTTATAAAGGATTTAAACAAAAAAATTTTCCTTTGTGTTAAAGGGGAGACCCCAGTGTTTTTCCCCCGTCATTTGTGATGTGTTTCCCATAGTGTGATGTAAAGGGCCCTTTTATGTGTTGTTTTTTTTCTTGTTTCTTTTTTGGGATGTATATTGCGCTTTGCAAATAAACCTGTTGTTTTGATATTTAAATGGTAAATTGTCATATTGATAATAAGTGTGTCTTTTCTTTGTTGATGTTTTTCTTTTCCCTAGAGAGAAAAAGGTTTGAGAAAAAACATTTAAAATTTTCTCTAGGGAAAAATTTTAATAAGTAAAGGGAATAGTAATTTTTAAAATAAGTCCCATTGATGTGAAAGGATTTTGCCCTAGAGGTTTTGGGGGTTTTTTATGTTTTTTTCCCAGTGAAAAAATTTTTTGGGAAAGGGGGGCGGGGAACGTTTTTTTATCTTTTGGTTTAGGGGGCAGAAAAAAGGGTTTTGACTGTTTTCTGTACTGGGCCCCTTTATACAAAATAGGGGGGCTGGTCATTTCCTTTTGGGTTTATCTGAGAAGATTTTTCTTGTCGGGAAAAAAAAAAGGGTAATCGAGTGATTTTTGTTTAAAAACAGCTGTGAAATTTTGCACCCCGTAGGGAGGGGGAAAATTTTTGTTTCCACTCACTCTTTAAACGATGGTGCAAAAAATTTGGGGAAAACAAATGAGTGAAAAAAGGCCCCTCGAGCCCCGTTGAAAATTATTGCCCAGGGGGAAAAAAATTGGCAGCGAGGAAACCAAAGGGGAAGGAAAAATGGGAAAAAAGTGCTTCCCCAGAGAATAATGCTCTGTTCTTTCTTTTCAGTATCCAATCCCAAAAATTGGGGACGGTAGTTGATCGGTATCGCAGGCATGGTCCTTATAATTTTTGCTGTTGCCCAATCATTGCTCAAAAAGGGGGAATGTGCCCGTAAGGAGAATATGGATTATGGAGAAAATTTAAAAAGAATCTTTATTTGGCACAATTTATGAACCCTTTAAAGTAGGGCAAAAAATTTATAAAATTAGGAACTTGCATGGGGAGTGTACCAAACCCCCCCGCAAAAATATGGACCCAAAATCTCCAAAATAAAGGGAATTTTTTAAAATGGAGATGTTTTTTTGTGGCCCCGAAATTTACCCCTTTCCGAGTTGGGGTGGGTTTTACTATTTAAATTCCCCCTGACGGGCCCCCCGCACTTTAGTAGAAAAAGGTTTATGTTTGGAGTTATATTTATCTGTTTTTTTTTGGGTTGACATCTCGTTTTGTGGGTTTTAAAATTGGTAAAATAAAAAAGTCAATGTTTTTTAAAGGGGTTGGGCTCCCCACAGGGGTTTTAAAAAATGCATGAAAGAAATTTTTCTGTCATTCCTGGTTCAGGGCTAAATTTTCATTAAAAACCCTGCTTGTAAACATAAGCTCCGTGCTTTTTAAAATGCTTAAATTTGATTTTGATTTTTTCTTCTCAAACTACCCCAAAGGACTTCTTATCTGATCCCCAAAACAAAAGCCCTAATTACAGAGCTGTTTACTTGAGATAAATCAAGCTTTTTACGGGTCTGGCAGCACAGGACACTGACTGACACTGCCAACCTGTGTGATGACTCACTCTCTGTTATCTCATTGAACAAACTGCCCAGGGAGATTTTTTTTACAGGTCGGTTACTGAGGGACCTGAAATACCCACAGAGGTAATAAATTCACTTGTATCTCTTTAGGGAAAAAGGGGAAAACAATGCAATATATTTGGAAAATGTCTTTATTTTGTGTTCCCTACAATTTGAAAGCTATTCTTTGTAGCGAGACAACCCCTTTAACTTCCATTCCGGGTCATGACTGTTTTTATGGAGTATGTTTCACTGTTGCCATTTCCCAGTAACGCGTCAGTTTAGCAGTTGTTGTTTTTAACTCTTTTGTGAATAAATTTAAATTTTTTTATTTTCGGGTGCTGGATACCACACTCTTTGGAGAGACCACAGTCCATTCTGTGCACTTGATAACATATTACGAGGACTACAAAGATGAATTTACATGTCTTTAGGGTGAGCCCCCAGGGATGTTTTTTTGTCTTTGTTCTGGACTTATGTCAAGTCACAAACTGACACTCTAGGACTCCCAGGGGGTCAGCAAAGTAACCTGATAACAGGTTGCAGGTGCTAAAGTTTTCTGGACTGGAGCATTTCCTAGGTCAATGGAAGGCTGCAATCCTCTCACTGGTCTCTCCTTCCTTCTAAAAATTCAGTTCTGGATGCCTCTTTTTGTGCTGTGTATTGACATCCAGGGTTTATTAGTCTATTGCCTGGGCTGTATAGGCTCTCCATACACACCACATGTGAGGCCATTTGTTTCCTGATTATAGACACCATTTATAGCCATTGTGCCAAAGTGCTAGTTCTAGCAGAATCAGCCAACATTGCAAGCATGCATTCAGTCAGTGGAGCATACAATACAACTTGGTGTACAGAAAAAAATACACACTAGAGGGAGTAAAGACATATAAAAGGAACTCTAGAAGTTTATGAAGCAAAAACCCAGTTTCTTGGCCACAAAGGGGACTGGTATGAAAATTGTCTAAGTCTAAGACTGTCTTAGTTGCCCATAGTAATCAGTCAGAGCTCAGCTTTTATTTTTTCAGAGCTCTATATGAAATGAAAGGGGAGCTCTATAGGTAACAAAGAAAGTTGTACTTTATGGGGGAATAGTTTAAGTTCACTTATAAATAATTGCCGAATTTTCAATTTTTTTTACACCATTCACATTTCACACTTAATAACTTGTTGGATTAATTCTACAGGTTATTACAGTTGTGTGGAGACTTAAAGGGGTTGTCTCACTACATTAATTTATCTTACCTCAGTCCTGTTTTCTTGGTTTCACTTTGAATTCAGGGGCGTGTTTACTGGCTTCTACTACGCTACAGTAGAAGCCAGGTCTGTAGCTATAGCAACCAGTGCTGGCAGCCTATCAGGGGAGATCAAACAGGTCTGTAGTTATGGTGATCTGTGGAGCTGATTCAGCCCATACAAGAGGGGATATCTAGGAATAGGTAGGGCACTGATAATGGACATATATTGCAAAGTGACTTGTTTTTGCAAGATCTTTAACATAAAAAGCAATCTTTGTAGCGAGACAACCCCTTTAATATGTGTAGGGTTTTTTTGTGTGTGTAATGTAAGCATAATTATTTTGTATTAAATATTTAATTTTATTTATGTTTTTTACTTTTTTTAAAAAAAATCCCATGAAGGGGTAACTGTTTTACTTTTTTTTTACACCTAGTAATGTATTAGAATATTTTATATATGCTAATACATTATAATCTGTGTCAGTCTGACACAGGAATAGTGATCAGGGCAGCACACAGTCTTTCCCTGATCACTGGCTTGTTACACAGACAACCTGGAGTACTCTTAGGTCCCCAAGGCTGATGTGCAGCCTTCCCCAGGCTTGTTGGTTCACCCGGTTGTCCCAACCATCCGACAGGCAGGGAAACCCCTTTTATTTGCTGTGTGGTGACAATCGTGGCAATCAAAGGGTTTTAGCACCCGGGGAGCGGAGGTTTCCCCCATTCCCTGGCACTTACAGGAGCTGCACTGGGAACATGGCTATGTAGTACAACCCCGTTCACAGCACTGCTGCGGAGCCAGGCTCCGCAAACTCCAATGTCTGCAGAGACGTCAAAGGACGTCATTGCACACAAACGACCTGAAATGCCTGCCGTCAAAAGACAGTGGGCGGTCGTTAAGGAGTTAAAGTCATAATTTCTCTATACTGTACAGTTAATATACCATAACATAAATGTCCAGCCATGTTTTCACTTGGAAGCTGTCCAATCCACCCATTTGTTTCAGAATATGCCTTAGTCTTGGCCACAGAATTACACCCTTGATTTCTACTTCTCAGATCATATTTCATTGCTCATAACTGGAAAGTTAAAGAGAACAGCTCTGTGTACAAGATTCAGCCCTAAAAGGGCATGTTGTCATTCTGGATGAATAAATCCTTTCTGGTTTCCTTTAATCTAAGAATTTAGCTGTCCAAAAAGACTTTTTATAGACATTCAAAATCATGCTAAACATGACTCGCCAATTTCAAGAAGCTGCAGAACAATAAGGCTTCTTATGCAATATTAAGCTTTTCTTGTTTTCTGTTCTAAAGGAAAGGGAGGGGGGGTAGAGAACAACACTGAACCTTTATTGATTGATGGCAGCAAAATCATTGCACTGAGGAAAATGAGATACAAGGGAAAGGAAAACCCTGCACCATCCAAATGTAGTCATAAGAGAATAATCTTAAAGGGGTGTTTTTCCGAGAGTCGTAAAAGCTCATTTGTCTATTGGAATAGGAATAAAGGTTCATATTTCTATTAAGTCGCGGCAGCAGTCACTGGCAATACTGTAGAAGTGAAAGTCATCATACAAGAGACAGATGCAGCCAATCAAGAGACATTGTGGCCTGTGATTGGGTGTACATGTCACATGAACAACGAACAGTTCACTGCTACTACCAGGTTCAATAGGACAGGTGCTGCGGCTAAACAGGAGCATCCAGGAGGTCAGAGTTGTATTCCGTATGTGATTTCGAAATTGCCAGTTTTTTCAAAAATCAGAACTTGTTCAATCTTCCACCATATTTCATCCATGTCCAAAGCCAAATAGAAAAGAATGGGACTTATTTTATGACTAAGAATCCTCCAGAAAAAAACACCTCAAAATCCAATGTGGTTTTTCAACGGTATAATCTAACGAGTATTTTGTTATTGTCATGTGGCTGTACCCTGAGGGTATGTGCACACAGTGTTTTGCAATACGTTTTTTGATTACGTAAAACGTATCAAGACATATACCTAAAGTGTGGTACGTGTTTGGATACGTTTTCTGGATTGCAAAAACGTACCCTATAGTGTTAAATAGGAGTTGTGATGCGTAAAGCGGATGAAGAATTTACAAGTCAATTCTTTGATTGGATTCATTAACCCGTTAACGACCGCCCGCCCAAACATCTGGGGTTTGCAGCGCCCGGCGATGTAGCAGTGCTGAGAACAGAGCTGTACTTCAAAGCCCTGTTCCCAGCGGGGGCAATCTGCGTTGCCCTGCACTTAACCATATGATTGCAGTGGTTTGTGACCACAGCATAATCAAAGGGCTTTCCCCTTCTCTTTTGGGTGATCGGGACTCCCGGGGACCCGACAGAGCCCGGGGAACGGCTGCACAGTCAGCCCTGGGGACCTAGAGTAGCCCCAGGGCTGTCTATGTAACAAGCCAGTGATCAGGGAACACTGTGTGCTGCCCTGACCGCTGCCTGTGTCAAACTGACATAGATTCCAATCCAAAAATGTGCCAATTTATAAAAGAATATATTTTTGTTTCAAAAAAGCTAAAACTTATTTTCAAGCAACATCCATATCGTCAAACAAGAAGGTACACATGCTCCAATATTGTGAGCTACATACGTTTTCAGGAACGACAGTCCTCTTACACACTCCAACCGGATCTTCCTTGTGGAGACGCCAGGAGACCGGGCAATCTGCAAAAGAGCAGCAGAGCAAGTGTGCTGCTCTGTTGCGGATTGCCCGGTCTCCTATCGTCTCCACAAGGAATCTCCGATTAGAGTGTGTAAGAGGACTGTTGTTCCTGAAAACGTATGTAGCTCACAATATTGGAGCATGGGTACCTTCTTGTTTGACGATATGGATGTTGCTTGAAAAGAAGTTTTAGCTTTTTTGAAATAAAAATATATTCTTTTATAAATTGGCACATTTTTGTATTGGACTGTTTGATACAGTGTTGGAGACCCTTATATTGTGCCACAGTGAAGGTAGCAAGATATCTACATTGGCGTTTACCTTATTATTAAGAAACTGACATAGATTATAATGTATTAGCATATATGAATATGCTAATACATTACTAAGTGTAAAAAAATGTAAAACAGTTCTCCCTTCATGAGATTTAAAAAAAAAAAAGAAAAAAACATAAAAGTGTAGAAAAAAATAAATATAATAAATAATAAAATAAAAATAAATATTTATAAAAAATAATTGTGCATACATTACACACACAAAAAAAACTACACATATTAGGTATCCATATGTCTGTAACAACCTGCAGAATTAATCTAACAAGTTATTAAGTGTGAAATGTGAATGGTGTAAAAAAAATGTAAAAAAGCAAAAAAATTTGAAAAAAATTGAAAAAACAAATTCTGCCATTAAGTGAACTTAAATTTCCCCCCAAAATAAAGTGTCCCAAATTAAAAACGAGGCCTCTTTATACTGCATCATTGAAAAAAAAAAAAAGTACGACTGTTAAAACGAAAGGGAGGAAAAAAATAAAAAAAATGTGAGGTCATTAAGTATTTTTCAGGCGTTCGTTTAAAGGGGGTTAAAACATACAAAGATCTATGTGAAACAAAATTCATTAAAACCCCCGATACATTTTTACTTTGAAACAAATGTAATCCACAGGAAAAATTGTTAGAAACGTGTTTGGGGGTCAGTTTTTTTCCATACAAAAAAATGCTGTGTGAAATCCCCAAATAGTGTTTTTTTTTTTAAACTTGTTTCCCGGGATAGCCCGCGGGGGACCACAAATTTTTACTTGCTTTGTCTGCAATTTAGCCTCTAGACTCTATACTATGCTATAAAGCAGCGGTCCGCAACCTTTTTTCCATCAGGGACCGGTTTGATGCACGACAATTTTTCCATGGCCCAGTGGGGGCAGGGTTATCGGGGGTGTGTTATTGGGGGGCGGGGTTGGGGGGGATTGGATATTTAGAATCACAAAAAAAAAAAAACCCACAATAAATTGTATACTGTGTCGTTTGGGGGTTATAGTAGGGGGTAACCGTATTGTATAACTGGGGGCTTTACTGTTTAGCCTTTGGTCAGTATTTACAAATATGCTGCCCCCATAGAGTGAAATCAGTCTGCAGTTATATTGATCAGCATTATACATGTATATAAAATACATATGTAATCAGCTTTGTCATTAGAGATAGATATATATGCCCCTGTAGAAAAGATAAATAAATATATGCCCCTTGTAGTACAAATAGATAAATATAGTCCCCTCTAGTACTGATAGATAAATATAGGCCTCCTGTAGTAATGATAAATAAATATATGCCCCCAGTATTAATAATAAATAAATATAGGCCCCCAGTAGTAATAATAAATATAGGCCCCCAGTATTAATAGTAAATATATGGCCCCAGTATTAATAGTAAATATTGCCCCCGTTTTAAAATAGAAATATTGGCCCCAGTTTTAAATATTAAATTATGCCCCCAGTATTAATAGTAAATATATGGCCCGTATTAATAGTAAATATTGCCCAGCATAAATTTTAAATTTGGGCCCCCCGTTTAAAAATAAATATATCCCCCCAGCATTAATGTAAATATAGGCCCCCAGTATTAATAATAAATTTAGGGCCCCCAGTATTTAGTAAATATAGGGCCCCCAGTATTAATAGTAAATATATGGCCAGTATTAATAGTAAATATAGGGCCCCATGTTAAGGGTAAAATATGGCCCCAGTAAAATAGAAAATTTTATCCCCCAGTAGTAATAGAAAATTAGGGCCCACAGTATTAATAGTAAATATTTGGCCCCCAGTATTAATAGTAAATATACCCCCCCAGTTTAGGGCTTGTTCACCGACTTTTTTTGTGATCCGTTTTACGGATGTTTTACGGATCCGTAAAACGGATCTGAAATTTTAAAGTGTGTTTAAAACATTGCTTTCAATGGAAAGCGCATCGCTGTTCAGAGTGATTCCCAATCGCTTTTCGCGATGCGTTTTTCGGACCCTTTTTAAGAATTGAATGTAAATTCTTTTGCTTTTTAAAGCAAGAGAAATCCCATGGAATAATGGAGTCGCTTTTGGACCCCAAAAAGCGGATCCAAATACGCAGATACATTTGGGTGCGTTTTAGATCGTTTTCGATGCCAAAAACCATCCTTTAAAAGCTTGGATTTAATTAATATAAAATTTTAAATTTGTTTGGTTATATTTAGTTTATAAATTATTAAATAAATATATTTTTTAAATATTATATTAAATGTATTTAAAAAGTATATTTATATTTTTATATATTTATTATATATTATATTTTTTATTATAAATTTATACAAAAGTTTAAGTATATAATATTAGAAATGTGTTAATAGTATATAAATGTACATTTTAATATGAATAAATAAAAATTTTAATATATATATTATACTAAATTATATTTAATTAGAAATTATTTAGTTTATAATGATTGTTATTAATTAATTTTCATTGGGTGGGTTTTAAAAAATATTGGGGGATTTAAAAAAAAAAAAATAGGGGGGGTGGGTTCTAAAAACTAGGTGTATGTAAGCTGATGACACTAAGTAAAAAAGTTTTTTTTCTTGGTCATTGATAGGTTATAATTTTTAAAATTGGTTTGATAGGTTGTTTAAATAAAGCTGAAAAAAAAAGGGTCCCCAAAAAAAGGATCCGTAAATGATGCAAAACAAACCAATTAGATCCAAAAAAGGGCCAGCTGTTGGTTTTTTTTGGGTCCCCTTTTTGGATGAGTTTACATCAGTTTTGAGGTTAAAAAAAGGATCCGTAAAACGCATCCAAAAAAGGTCCCAAAAAGTCGTGTGAACAAGCCCTTAATAGTAAAAATTTTGGCCCCAGTATTAATAGTAAAATTTTTGGCCCCCGCTAAATAGTAAATATTTGGCCCCAGTTTAAAAATAAATATATGGCCCCCCGATTAATAGTAAATTATGGCCCCCGTATTAAAAGTAATATAGGCCGTATTTAAAAATAAATAATGGCCCCCGTGTTAATTTGTAAATTTGGCCCCCGTATTAATAGTAAATATTGGCCCCCAGTAGTAATAGTTTTAAAATATGGCCCAAATATTAAAAGTAAATATTTGGCCCCGTTTAAAAGTAAAAATATGCCCCCGTATTAATAGTAAATTAAAGACCACAAATATTAATAGTAAATATTGGCCCCAGTAAATAGTAAATTTTGGCCCCAGTATTAATAGGAAATTATGGCCCAGTATTAAAATTTAAAATAGGCCCTGTATTAATAGTAAATATATGGCCCCAGTATTAATAGTAAATATATGGCCCCAGTATTAATAGTAAATATAGGCCCCAGTATTAATAATAGCAGCCAGGCTAGGAAAAAAAAAAAAAAAGAAGAAAGTTATTCACCTTCCCCGATCCCTGCAGAGCTGCTGCCTCCAGGACCCGGCATCCGGCTAGACCGAGCGGCGCAGGGGGGGTGGGGCGATGCTTTTCACTCCCCCTGCGTCGGTGTGATCGTTGTAGTCAGGCTCATGAGGTAGCATCTATGAGTTGGGAAAGAGGAATGGTAATGAAAAGTCCCCGCTTTCTCCCTGCGCGCGCCACATTTTTTTTGCGCTGCTATCTTGTGTGGCCCGGTTACGCGGGCCCCGGGCGAGTAGATGCCCACCACCGTACTGATTGTCAAAAGGGCGGTGGCATGGGTGTAGCCAGGGCGCGGACGGCAGAGGATGCACCGGCCCCGGGGTGGTCCCCGCCGGGGTTGGAGACCCCTGCTATAAAGGATCTCTATTGTGTGGCATAGAACTAAGAATCTATCCTGTGTGGTGCAGTACAGAGGATCAGTCCTCTGTGGCTTAGTAGAATCTGTCGCTCTCCTGTGTGGGGTATATAAGGTTTACATTCTCTTTCGTGGTGTGTGTTGAAATCGTCCCCTCTTTTTGTGGGTGTGTTTAGAGGATCTATCAGTTCTCCTGTTTGGTATGTGTTGAGTTCCTGTTGGTATGTATGGGATCTGTCCCTCTCTGTGTGGTTAATATAGAGGATTGTCGCTTCCTGTGTGGTATGATGAGGATTTGTAGCTTCCTGTGTGGTAAGTTGGGATCTGTCACCTCTCCCGTGGGTATAGTTTTAAGGGGGTTGTCGCTCTCCCCGTGTGGTATATTTAGAGGATCTGTAAGCTCTTGTGGGAAAATTTTAAGGGTCTGTAGCTTCCTGTTGGGTAGTTTAGGGATCTTCTGTCTCCTGTTTCTTTTGTATGGGGATCGTCCGTGTGGATGGGATAGGAAAACTGTCCCGTTGGTGTTGTTAGAGGGTTGTCGGTTCTCCTGTGGTGTAGTATGAGGATTGCCCTGTATGGTATGGAAAGTGGATCCTTTTGGGTTTTTCCCGTGGATGTAGTATGAGGATCTGTTTATGTAGTATAGTATAGGAATCGTCATTTCACCCGTGT
>JAODAL010080094.1:0-12355 GCA_025379985.1 Phyllomedusa bahiana | reverse complement strand
CTGTCAATGGAGTGAAAATTCACAACTGATCCTGACCTCGTCCTGCTCCACAAAAAAGCAGGAATTGGTAAAATATATCAATATCTCTGCTTGCCGTTAGTGAATCTGGGAATTAAACACTGATCCTGCTCCATCAAATGGGAGGATTTGGGTACAGTGTATCTTTTTGTATGCAGTCTACTGTGAACTGAAG
Organism: Phyllomedusa bahiana; assembly: GCA_025379985.1. Taxonomy (NCBI): domain Eukaryota; kingdom Metazoa; phylum Chordata; class Amphibia; order Anura; family Hylidae; genus Phyllomedusa; species Phyllomedusa bahiana. The sequence goes on along the minus strand of JAODAL010080094.1, from coordinate 12,162 downwards.
TGATCAATGCCCCCCACCCGCTATATACTAGAGCCTAAGTTGATTCACTCTAATACATTGTAACAAACCCTCCGCTGTGCGGCCAGGGCGGGCCAGGTCAGGGTGAGTTTGTAGCACACAGCACGGATTTGCTGCGTTTTGCACCAATGTCCTCCAGTAATAATACACGATGAATCGTGCGGATTTTGTTGCCGATTTATCTACGATTGTCAGTGGAGAAAATCCACAATAGAAATTGACGTGTTGTGACTTTTAAAATTGATCACAGCACTGAATTATCCGTAGAGAATCCTTTCCGTGTGCAGTCACCTTTAAGGCTATGTCTACACTGCAGTGGACAAAAAACGACCTGAAAACGAATTACTAAAAACATTCTTTAAAAATGAGTTTTTGTCCAATGCCTGTCAAAAGCAGCTGAGGAAAACGTGCGGGTTTGGGGGAGCCTTTTTTTTGGGGGAGCCTTTTTTTTTTTGGGGGAGCCCTTTTTTTGGGGGAGCCCTTTTTTTGGGGGAGCCCTTTTTTTGGGGGAGCCCTTTTTTTGGGGGAGCCCTTTTTTTGGGGGAGCCTTTTTTTGGGGGGGGCCTTTTTTTGGGGGGAGCTTTTTTTGGGGGGAGCCTTTTTTTGGGGGGCCTTTTTTTTGGGGAGCCTTTTTTTTGGGGGAGCCTTTTTTTGGGGGACCTTTTTTGGGGGGGAGCCTTTTTTGGGGGGGAGCCTTTTTTTTGGGGGGGAGCCTTTTTTGGGGGGGAGCCTTTTTTGGGGGGGAGCCTTTTTTTGGGGGGGAGCCTTTTTTTGGGGGGAGCCTTTTTTTGGGGGGGAGCCTTTTTTGGGGGGGGACCTTTTTTTGGGGGGGGGGCCTTTTTTTGGGGGGGAGCCTTTTTTTTGGGGGGAGCCTTTTTTTGGGGGGGAGCCTTTTTTGGGGGGGGGAGCTTTTTTGGGGGGGGAGCCTTTTTTTGGGGGGGGAGCCTTTTTTTGGGGGAGCCCTTTTTTTGGGGGAGCCCTTTTTTTGGGGGAGCCCTTTTTTTGGGGGAGCCCTTTTTTTGGGGGAGCCTTTTAATGTATGCACAAATTAAGCCATTGGATGTAAGCTACACCCTACAGGTGGAGTTAACATGCTAAGTAGTCACTTCCTTTAGATCACTGTAGCCATTGTGAGTACATTGTCCTTTGTGTGTTGCTGCTGCGTGCTACTGCTTTATTAAATTTTGCACCAGATTCTTGCACCAAAATCCACAAAAACCCACATTATCTTTCCATACAGCAAGATAACTGTTATTAGCATCAAAATCTGTAAAGAAAAGGATTTTAGCACCAAATTCCAAAAAACGCATTAGTGCGCCAAGTTCCATAAAAAAAAAAAATAATAATTTTTAAAGATATTGAACTAACCCCCCAAATCCGTCAAACGGATTCTGGCGCCGAAATCCGTAAAAAATGTCTTTGTTTGCGTCAAAAGCTAGATCACTTTATTAGCGCCAAAATCTGTAAAGATACAGATTTAAGCCCCAAAAGCCATAAAAAAGGGATTCTTGCGCCAAAATCCGTAAAAAACTTATTTTTGGCGTCAGAAGCGAGATAACGTTATTAGCGCCAAAATCAGTTAATAAAAAATTATTTGTGTCAAAAAACCGTAAAAAAAAAAAACGGATTTTTGCGCCAAAATCTGTAAAAAAAAAAAAAAAAAAAAACCCCCAAAAAAAAAAAAACGATTTTGGCGTCAGAGGCGTGATAACGTTATCAGCGCCAAAATCTGTAAAAAAAAAATTATTTTAGTGCCAAAAAACGTAAAAAAAACGTATTTTTGCGCCAAAATCCGTAAAAAAACGAGTTTATGGTGTCGGAGGCGAGATAACGTTATTAGCACCAAAATCTGTAAAAAAAAATTATTTTAGTGCCAAAAAACGTAAAAAATGGATTCTGGCGCCAAAATCCGTAAAAAACGTATTTTCAGCATCAGTAGCAAGATACTTTATTAGCGCCAAAATATGTTTAGAAAAGGAGTTTAGCATCAAAATCTGTAAAAAAAAAAAAAAAAAAAAATGGATTCTGACGCCAAAATCTGTAAAAAAAAAACCTTATTTTTAGCAAAAAAAATATGAATTGCGCAAAAATCGTTAGCGACCAAAGCATGATCATTTGATTACAAAAGGTACAAAAAAGGACACATCAGACACTTGTATGCAGATTTGATAATGAATAACCTTTTTTACACCCACTATAGGTGGGACTTGGGTCTCCTGGGAGGGTTTTCATTGAAAAATCGCGGCAGAAAAGGCGCCAAAAAACGCGCCAAAAGACGTCCGCCGCTTTCCATAGACTCCTGTAGTAAATTTCCTGCCCGGCTCTGGCGTTTTTAGAGCATGTTGAAAAATTACGACCAGTGAAAAAACGAGCAGAAAAAAGCTCAGTGTAGCCCAGCAGGAGGGTTTTACATTAGAGTCTATGGGAGATGATTACAGACGTTTCTCCAGCGTTTTTAGAAAACGAAAAACGCTGAAAAAACGGACGTTTTTCTGTGCAGTGTAGACAGAGCCTAAGACGCTAGAAACTCGCCCTGACTTAGTCCATCCTAGTTTCATAGTGATACAGTGTAACAAATGCTCGGCTGTCAATCACATAGTGATACATTGTAACAAAAGCGTGGCTGTCAATCACATAGTGATACATTGTAACAAACTCTTGGCTGTCAGTCACATAGTGATACATTGTAACAAACGCTCGGCTGACAGTCACATAGTGATACATTGTAACAAACGCTCGGCTGCCAGTCACATAGTGATACATTGTAACAAACGCTCGGCTGTCAATCCCCATATGATGCATTGTAACAAACGCTCGGCTGCCAGTCATATAGTGATGCATTGTGACAAACGCTCGGCTGTCACTCACAGTGATACATTGTGACAAACGCTCGGCTGTCAATCATATAGTGATACATTGTGACAAACGCTCAGCTGCCAATCATATAGTGATGCATTGTAACAAACGCTCAGCTGCCAATCATATAGTGATGCATTGTAACAAACGCTCGGCTGTCAATCACATAGTGATACATTGTTACAAAAGCTCGGCTGTCATTCACATAGTGATACATTGTTACAAACGCGCGGCTGCCAATCATATAGTGATGCATTTTGACAAACGCTCGGCTGCCAGTCAATCAACTTAAATGAATATTTGGTACAATGTATCGGTGTCTGCAGTCATCTGTAAACTGAACTGATCTGCCCTTTGTTCTACATTGTAACAAACCCTTAGCTATATCACTGTAGGTAAAAATGAATCAATTTATTCTACAGGATGCGGGGGGGGTGAACACAGAGGACTGCATTCACTGATACATTGTACCAAATCTTCCTATTCGTGTGAGCGGGAACATTGTTAAATTCCCTACTTCACTTACAGCAATCAGAGATCTTACAAAAGAGAGTTGCAAAATGTTTTATTACACAGTGGAGGATACACTGATTCATTGTAACAAACCCTCAGCTGTGTCACTGTAGGTCAGAATAATTCAATTCACTCTACAGGACAGAGGGGGTTGATCGGTTCTGTTTACTGAGGGCCGCATACACAGATACAGCTGAGGGTTTGTTACAATGTATCGGTGTATGCGGTCCTTCGTAAACGGAGCTGATCGAACCCCCTTCTGTCCTGTAGAGTAAATTGAATTACAGTGACCTACAGTGATACAGCTGAGGGTTTGTTACAATGTAGGTCAAAATAATTCAATTTATTCTACAGGGCAGTGGGGCTTGATCAGCTCCATTTACTGAGGACCACATACACAGATACATTGTAGCAAACACTCAGCTGTGTCACTGTAGGTCTGAATAATTCAATTTATTCTACAGGACAGAGGGGGTTGATCCGCTCCGTTTACTGAGGACGGCATACACCGATACATTGTAACAAACCCTCAGCTGTATCACTGTAGGTCAGAATAATTCAATTTATTCTACAGGACAAGGGGGTTGATCAGTCCAGTTTACTGAGGACCACATACACCAATACATTATAACAAACCCTCAGCTGTATCGGTGTATGTGGTCCTCAGTAAACGGGAATGATCAACCCCCTTGGCCTGTAGAATAAATTGAATTATTCTGACCTACAGTAATACAGCTGAGGGTTTGTTACAATGTATCGGTGTAAGCCGTCCTCAGTAAACGGAGCTGATCAACCCCCTCTGTCCTGTAGAATAAATTGAATTATTCTGACCTACAGTGATACATTGTAACGAACCCTCAACCTTATCACAGAGGGGGTGGATCAGTTCCGTTTACTGAGGACGGCATACACCGATACATTGTAACAACCCCTCAGCTGTATCACCGTAGGTCAGAATGAGTCCACTTATTCCACAGGGCAGGAGATGTGGACGTTCATTCACTGACCGCAAGCAGAGATCTAGAATATGTTGAGGCATTTGAAGCACCGGGGATTTGCAGCCGCCCTGTGCCGCCGCCGCCGCCTCCTCGCAGCCGAGGTCCCGGGCGCAGGATGGAGACGTCTTGGGACGCAGATCTGCTCCGGCCTCAGGGGACGAATATGAGAGAGAGAATTCCGCGTTTCTGGGCTTCTAATTAAAAAGTAAAGCGAACACCTGCTCCGGGGCGGCCGCCTGCGCCGCGGACAATGGGGGGCGGCAAGAGGCCGAGTGTAATTAAGAAGCGGCAACCGGCAGTTGGAGATGCACAATCTATTCAGTGTCGCCTCCAATTAGCGTCAAAACTCCCCAAAGTGAGCCCGCGGCTGGCACGCTATGCGCCTCACAGGTCCGCAGCACATTTACCTCTCCGGAGAGTCGTCGTCCTCCAGTCACCTCCAGAGCTGCGTTCACAGTAGTAGTAGTAGTAGCCTCCCCGGACTGCGCTCCATCTTGCTGATATAGGCGACCTCCGCAGGCGCTGTCATTTCATCATGGTTCTGATATTCCTCAGTGCAATGTGTGCATGATATGGCGGTATTCTATGGGATGGGTAGAGGAGGCAGTCGCCTGGGGACCTTTACCACCCGTGTCCCCTTCATCCGAAACTTGTTACTTGATGTAAACCTACCTGGTTACACAGCTGCTGGTTTATGTAGGCACTGCATGGCGGTATTATTTGGGTGCCCACACAAGAACACTATATAATATCACACAAAGCTCTGTTAGTGTTCATTGCATGGTGGTATTATTTGGGTGCCCACCTAAGAACACTATATAATATCACACACAGCTCTGTAAGTGTTCACTGCATGGCGGTATGAGTTGGGTGCCCACCTTAGAACACTATATAATATCACACAAAGCTCTGTAAGTGTTCACTGCATGGCGGTATTATTTGGGTGCCCACATTAGAACACTATATAATATCACACATAGCTCTGTAAGTGTTCACTGCATGGCGGTATTTGGGTGCCCACATTAGAACACTATATAATACCCACACAAAGCTCTGTAAGTGTTCACTGCATGGCGGTATTATTTGGGTGCCCACATTAGAACACTATATAATATCACACATAGCTCTGTAAGTGTTGACTGCATGGCGGTATTTGGGTGCCCACATTAGAAAGCTATAGAACAGTAGTCTGAAAAGTGAGGCACTCAAGCATTTATATAATCTGTGTCAGTGGGCATGATGGGAGTTGTAGTTTCCCAACAGCTGGAGAGCTGCACTTTGCAGACCACTGCTATTTGATATCACATATAGCGCTCTAAAGTGTTCACTGCATGACGGTATTATATAGGCTCTCTCGGGAACTATTATTTACATGTTGCTAGTACCGTGTATAATGTTGTGTTGGTCCTGTACAGTACTGCTATGTTGGCATTGTATGGTAATGCTATGTGCAATGCTGTATTACGGTAGTATGTGGGGAGTGTATGACCGGTACAATGAATAGCAGTATAGAAGGAGCACTGTATAGTTGTACCAGGTAGAATGCACTGTTGCAGTAGTATGTAGGCGGTGTATGGCAGATACAATGAATGGCTGTATTATATGAGCACTGTATGGTAGTACCATGTACAATGCAGTTACAGTAGTATGTAGGCAGCTTGTGGCGGTGTTATGTACATAGTGTATGCTACTGTTATTAGGCACTATGGCGGTACCATGTATGATGCTGTGTTGTAGTAGTATGTAGGTGGTGTATGACCGATACAATGAATAGCCGTATTATATGAGCACTGTATGGTAATGCCATGTACTATGCTGTGTTGCGGTAGTATGTGGCAGTGTATGGCGGTGTTATGCAGGTAGTTTGATACTGTATGTTAGTTCCATGTATGATGATGATGGTCCTGTACAGTGCTGCTGTGTTGACTCTGTATGGTAATGCCATGTACAGTGCTGTTACAGTAGTATGTGGACAGGTACAATGAATGGCTGTATTATATGAGCTCTGTAGGGTCGTACTATGCTGTGTTGCGGTAGTATGTGGCAGTGTATGGCGGTGTTATGCAGGTAGATTGATACTGTATGGTAGTTCCATGTATGAGGATGTTGGTCTTGTACAGTGCTGCTGTGTTGACTCTGTATGGTAATGCCATGTACAATGCTGTGTTACAGTAGTATGTGGGCAGATACAATGAATGGCAGTATTATATGAGCACTGTATGGTCGTACTATGCTGTTACGGTAATATGTAGGCAGTGTATGGCAGTGTTAGATGTAGAGCTATTATTTAGGCTGTAGTATAGCAGTATGACTCTTCTCCCCTCCTCTGTGCCCTGGGGACCCCCCACCGGCTTTGATTTGTCCCTCACAGGGTCCCCGCCCCCCGAGCCTCTCATTCCGCCTGTCGATCACATCCCCCTTTTTAATTTTTCCTCCCCGGCTATATTGTGTTCCTGTCGTCCCAATCTACCTGCGCTCGTCGCCTGTGTGACGGATGGCGGAGCGGCTGCCATTCTTCATCTGACACCATGTGGCCCGGGCCCCCCAATCATTCCGTGAAGTTTTAATCCGGTGAAAAATTTTAAAGATTTAGAAAGCGGCTTATTTACTTGCGGGGAGCGCGCGCGATTTCTTCCTGGGGCGGGAGCGCGCGCTGATTGCCTTCCCTGGTGCGGGGAGCGCGCGCTGATTGCCTTCCCTGGTGCGGGGAGCGCGCGCTGATTGCCTTCCCCGCGCCGGGCACGGAGCTGGACGCCGGCTGCTTGGCCGCTCATCTGCTGATTTCTTCCAGCTTCAGCTCAGGGTCACTTAGTCACCCCAACTCCATCCAAATGCACAGGCCCCGCCCTCTCCACTCGCATCTTACGGATTACATTGCGCGATCCTTTTCGCACTTTTTTTTTTTTTTTGCGTTTTATTTTTGCAACTTTTTTCCACTATTTTTTCTCCTTGTTATAACTATTTCAATCTAATTTTTACTCCCCCCCCCCCTCCCCTTTTCTCTCTATTTATTACAACTTTTTGTTCTCGCTATTTTTCTCCGTTACAACTTTTTTCCGACCCATTTTCTATTTTTACAACTTTTCCCCACTTATTTATTTTGAAGTTTTACTTTTTTCCTCCTCTATTTCTGTTTTATTAGAAAACCAAATGGTGGTAAAAAAAGTTTCAATAAATAGAAATAGTGGAGGAAAAAAGTAAAAAATTCAAAATAAATACCGTATATACTCTAGTATAAGCCGAGTTTTTCAGCACGAAAAATGCCTCCTCGGCTTATACCCGAGTCACTGTCGGCGCTCGGGCGCTGCAATGGCCCAGGCGCCGGCAGGGACACTTCTGCTATATGCGACTCCTCAGGGAGCCGCATACGGCAGAATACCGAGTCAGCCGACAGCATCCGGAGCGCATACAGGTGAAGATACCACTGCAGAGAGCGAGCGCTCCCTGCTCCGCAGTGGACTCCGGGCGGCCACAGATTCGCGGCTGTCCGGAGTTTACAGCACAGGCAGCGTGTGTGGCCTGATGACATCACCTTGCCTGTGCCTGAAAATAGATCGGAGCAGCGAGAGAGCGAGGATAGGGGTTTTTTTTTGTTTTTTAAACTGCCCATACCTGCCTATGGGGCCATATACCTGCCTAGTAGCTGCCTATGGGACCATTTACTTGCCTAGTACCAGCCTATGGGGACATATACCTGCCTATGGGGCCATATATCTGCCTATAATCTGTCATTGGGGACATATACCTGCCTATACATGCCTATAACCTGCCTATGGGGGACATATACCTGCCTATGGGGGACAATAAACTGCCTATAATCTGCCAATGGGGACATATACCTGCCTATAAATGTCTATGGGGAACATTAAACTGCCTATACCTGTCTATGTAATTTTATTGGTATCCATTTTAGTTTTTTTAAAATTCAAATACCAGTAGCCGCTGCATTTTCCACCCTAGGCTTATACTCGAGTCAATAAGTTTTCCCATTTTTTTGTGCTAAAATTAGGGGCCTCGGCTTATACTCGGGTTGGCTTATACTCGAGTATATACGGTAAGTGGGGAAAAGTTGTAAAAATAGAAAAATAGGTCAGAAAAATGTTGTAACAGAGAAAAATAGTGAGAACAAAAACTTGTAATAGAGATAAATAACAGAGGGGGAAAAAAAAGTAAAAATGTAAAATAAATAAGTGGGGAAAAAAGAAAAAATGGAAAAAATTTGTAAATAGAGAATAGTGGGAAAAGGTGAAAAAAATAAAAACTGTGAACAAAAGAATTAGAGGGAATTAAGTGTAACAGAAAACAAACAGTGGTAAAAAGTTTTGTTACACTTAATTCCCTCTAATTTTTATTTTGTTCACAATTTTTTTCTTTTCTTACCTGTTCTCTATTACTTACAACTTTTTTCCATTTTTTCTATTTTTGTTACAGCTTTTTTCTCACTTTTCTCTTTAATTTTTTTTCTTTTTTCTTCACCGTTTTTTCTCTTTTTATACTTTTTTTTTTCACCATTTCCTCTATTTTTATAAAACTTTTCCTCTACTATTTCTCTCTTCCAACTTTTTTTTTTTCCACTTATTGCTGTTTTACTTTTTTCACAATTTTTCTCAATTTTTTATTCCTTTTTACACACACTTTTCTCTTTCTGTTTTGCAAAGTTTGAGCGTTTTGTACATCTCTTGAGTCAGACCTTCTTCCCTTCTCCTCCCCAATCCAAAGCACTTACAGAAATGTTTTTTTTCAGTCATTCTATTCCGTGGCTGCATTTAATGTAGACTGTTGTGGTGCTTTCACGCGGGGATTTTTTTACGTGTTTTTTTTTGTGTGCAATAAGGCAGAGCTATTAATGCTGTTCACTGCTGCACAAAAAAGCATCAAAAAATGTGTCAAAAACGCACCGTGTGAAAGCACCCTTGGAGTTGGAGTCACATGATTACCATGACACAGGTGAATGCAGCTTTGGGTGTGACTGGAGTGGAAATTCTGGGAGCAGATAGAGGGAATGATTTGCAATGTCACTCTGGATCTCGGGGGATTTCAGTTCAGAGTTTTCCTCGGTCACGCTGCCCGGACCATTCATTACGGCCTGACAGGGGGTTTGCATGTCCTGACGCTCGTTTGCGAGGACCTGTAATTGCCGGCGCGGTTTGATTAATCTCCGCATGATAATTACGGGGACGGTCTATGCTTCATGAGGAAACGTGAAGAAAAATCTCCGCTTCCTGCAGTCATCTGTAAAATCTGGAGAGCGACGCTTTCAGGATGTTGAGAGTTCTGCTCTGAAGGGAGGGGGGGGGGGGGGGGTAACAAAGTTTAAGTTGGGTCCGTTATGTAAGCTGCTGCTGCCGCTGATTGGCTGTAAATGCACATGAAAGCGCGTCCCGGGGCGGTCGCGCCGCTGCAAAGTGCTGTGTTTAAGGAGTGTGGGAACACGGGGGCATCTGCGGGTAACGGGCGCCCCGGGGGCTGCACATTATTTTGTCAGTTCGTGTTTTATATGTTATCGGCGTTAGATACATATTTTAGTAGGTAATTATCTCATTTCTAGAGTCAACACTTCCAAGATTAAAGGGGATAACGATGCAGCGCCTTGTAGCACAAGCGCTCCAAACTATAATAACTGGTGGAGGGGGAGAAAGTGACCCCCTCACCCCTACACCTTGCACCCAAACTAACCCTGCACCTCCTGCCAAAAGTAACCTGCCATCCATCCAACCCTTATCCCTAACCCTACACCGCTTACCCAACTTCTTACCTCTCCTGCCAACCACTCATTCCCCCTCCTTATCCCTCAATCTGGCCCTTCAACCTTCCTTCAGAACTAACCCTCCATTCTGACCCTATACCTGCAGCCAAAACTGACCCTTATTCCTGACCCTACATCTCACGTCAAAACTGACCCTCCATCCATCCGACCCATATCCCTACCCTATACCTCCTGCCAAAACTAACCCTCCATCCTGCCCCTAACCCTGAACCTCCCGTCAAAACTAACCCTCCACCCCTCCCCTATACCTGCTGCTAAAACTGACCGACCTTTCTACCCCAAACCCCTCTCACCCGACCCTTATTCCTGACCCTAAATCTCAAGTCAAAAATAACCCTCCATCCATCGGACGCTTATCCTTTACCCTACACTGCTTACCCAACCCTTACTTCTTCCCTCACCTATATCTCTCCTGTCAACCACTCAGTCCCCCTCCTTATCCCTCACTCCAGCCCTTCAACCTCACGTCAGAACTAACCTCCCCTATACCTGCAGCCAAAACCGACCCTTATTCCTAACACTACGTCTCATGTCAAAACTGACCCTCCATCCATACGACCCATATACCTACCCTCTACCTCCTGCCAATACTGACCCTTATTCCTACCCCACACCTCTTACCCCAACCCGTCAACATCCCCATCCCCACATAAACTAAACTCCTCCATCCCATTCTCACCTATATCTCCTGCCAAAAGTAACCCTCCATTCATCCAACCCATATACCTGCCCTATACCTCCTGCACAAACTGACCCTTATTCCTGACCCTACATCTCACATCAAAACTAATCTTCCATCCAAACCTTACCCCTGACCCCACACCTCCTGCCCCAAACCCATATTCCCCCAACCCTTACCTCTTTCCTAACACATTCCTCTTTTCCTCCCGCCTCATACCTTTATTTCTCCTCTTCTAATCTATAATTTTCCAACCCCCCCCTCCAAACAGAACCCAGTGGGGAAAAAGATCACCCCTCTTACATCCTGCACCCCTAATTCTTCCCATCACTTGTTTGTTCGTTTTGACCCTTACCCCAACCTCTACTTCCACCAAATCTGACCCTCTCGTCTTCCCATCCCCTATTCATCTTCTGAACCTCTATTCCGCTTTCTCAACCCAAATCCTTTTAACCAAAGCCCCCTTCCCTGGTTCCTAAATCGGCTTCTCATGAATGAGCGGACTCTTCTGGCTGAAGACTGCAGATTGGAGCATGAAATACGCTCAGCCGGCTGCACCTTGCAGGATGAGGGACACATGAGGAGCAGGTCTGACCGCAGCAAGGGGGGCATAAACTATGGGACAGGTTCAGTCTGTGCTATAAGCAGCGGAATCATTGTATCTTCCTTCAATGGGGTTAAGGGGCCACACGGGTCCCCCAACAAATATGGCTCCTGCACCAAACTCGAGCTATACAGGAGTTGAATTGAAGGTGGTGCCCGAGGCGGCTGAGGCCTGATTGACCACTGTGGGGAGCCCGTTATTGATGCTTCAGCCTCCATTGGGGTGGTCTGTACACAGCAGGCGGTGGGAGCACTATTCATGGCCGCGCTGTCACCATGAGCCGGGGTGGCCTGTGCACAGCAGGCGGTGGGGCCACTATTCATGACCATTGGGGTGTCTGTACACAGCAGGCAGTGGGACCACTATTCATGGCCATTGGGGTGGTCTGTACACTGCAGGCAGTGGGACCACTATTCATGGCCATTGGGGTGGTCTGTACACAGCAGGCGGTGGGAGCACTATTCATGGCCATTGGGGTGGTCTGTACACAGCAGGCGGTGGGGCCACTATTCATGGCCGGGGTGGTCTGTACACAGCAGGCGGTGGGAGCACTATTCATGGCCATTGGGGTGGTCTGTACACAGCAGGCGGTGGGAGCACTATTCATGGCCATTGGGGTGGTCTGTGCACAGCAGGCGGTGGGAGCACTATTCATGGCCATTGGGGTGGTCTGTGCACAGCAGGCGGTGGGACCGCTATTCATGGCCGATTGGGTGGTCTGTTACAT
>JAODAL010080093.1:0-12355 GCA_025379985.1 Phyllomedusa bahiana | reverse complement strand
GTCCAAAAAAAAAAACACGTAATGTGATGTTTTCGTACGATACACGTTTTTTTTTGGCAAAAAAACAAGCGTGCTGACTACAAGATTGTTGGTTTAAAAATTTTAAGTGCAAGGGGATATTTTAACATCACGGGTTAAGGGGTAAAATTGAAACCTGTCTGAAATGTATTTTGATAATAAAAGTGGATTTTTTGCAGCTAACAAAGGACCTGCAGTTACTAGAAATGAGTTTTATCCAATATAAGTTCAGGCTGCCCAATACCCGGAAAATTTTTTTCAATAGCAAACTGTTAATAATAAAGAATTCCACTACAATGTCTACACTAATCGGGTGAACTTTATCCGTGTTCTTTAAGATAGAGCTTGTCTTTTTCCCCCCGGGCCCCCCCCCCCCCGCTCCCACCGCCGTAATTTACAGGGGTAATGCTGCTTTAAAAATTCTCTAGTAACTACTAAAATGTTAAAATCTTAATCAAAACAAAATTTGGGGAAGGGGATCACACTAAAAAAGGGGGTTTTTTCTCTTGCAGAAATAGAAATTTCGCTGAGCTTTTTTTCCACAGGCAGAGCGGGGTCCTATCCCTATGAGACGCTGGGAGAATGAGGCTGAAACGGGAAAAAACGTGTTCTTGTAATACGAGGTCATGTGATTTTCCAGCCAATCGAAACCCATACACACCCATATGGAGTCGCACACACATCTCACCCTGCTCTATTCTGAAATCTATTTGCGGCCCCAAAAATTACAAAAAGCGCCGAAAAAGGCGCGATTTTAATAATGATGCACAGATTTTAACCTTAATTATGCATGATCTGGGAAATTTTTGATCACCATAAAAACCTTGCCGATTTCAAAATTTGCGATAAAAATCGCTCAACCCCTAATCCTTACAATTTAGTTTGATTAAGATTGGACGATTTTATGTAGTTTGGTAGAGAATTTTTAAAGGAGCATCTCCGCTGAAAGTCACGGGGGGGAGCAAGGGGGGGGGGCCCCCCCGGGGGAATACAGAAACTCTATAAAGAATATGGATAAAATTCACCAAGAATTAGTGTAGACATTGCACTGCAATGTTTTTTTTATTTAACAGTTTTCTATTGAAATATTTCCTGGATATTGGGCAGCCTGAACTTATATTAGGATACACATCTTTTCTAGTAACTGCAAAACTCCACTTTAATTATCAGTATACATTTCAGATAGGTGTTCATTTTCAATTTTGCCCAATCCACCTTTGTTCATATATCCACCTTGCATTTAAAAATTAGAATCAGCAATTATGTAGTCAGCACAGGTTGATAGGTGCCAAAAATACCTTGTATTATCCGAATACATTTCAGATACGTGTTTTTTGCACTTTTGCCCAGTCCAGATTTGTTAATTGAGGCACCTTGCACATAAATGTGAATCAGCAATTTGTAGTCACCACAGGTGAATTAAAAGGTCCAAAAATACCTTTATTATCTGAATACATTACAGATACGTGTTTTTTTGCACTTTTCCCCAGTCCAGATTTGTTGATAGAGCCACCTTGCATTTAAAATTGGAATCCAGCAATTGTGTGTTACCACAGGTGAAATTGATAGGTGCCAAAAAATACCTTTTATTTTTCCGAATACATTACAGATACGTGTTTTTTTGACTTTTGCTAGTCCAGATTTGTTGATAGAGCCACCTTGCAGTTAAATTTGAACCCAGCAATTGTGTAGTTACCACTGGTGAATTGATAGGTGCCAAAAAATACCTTTTATTATCCGAATACATTACAGATACGTTTTTTTTTTGATTTTGGGCGCACTACAGCTTTGTTCATTGAGGCACCTTGCACTTAAATGTGAATTCTGCATTTTGTAGTCACCACAGGTGAATTGAAAGGTGCCAAAAAAAAACCTTGTGTTATCGATACATTCAGATACGTGTTTTTGATTTGGCGCACTACAGCATTGTTCTATGAGGCACCTTGATTAAATGTGATTCTGCAATTTTGTAGTCACCACAGGTGAATTGAAAGTCCCAAAAACTTGTATTACCGATACATTAAATACGGTTTTTTGATTTGGCGCACTAAGCTTTGTTCATGGGCACCTTGCACTTAAATGTGAATACAACAATTTTGTAGTCACCACGGGTTTGAATTGAAAGGTGCCAAAAATACCTTGTATTATCCGAATACATTTCAGATACGTTTTTTTTTCACTTTGGCGCAGGCCAGCTTTGTTGATAGATCTACTTTGCAGTTAAATTTGAATACAGCAATTTTGTAGTCACCACAGGTGAATTGATAGGTGCCAAAAATACCCTGTATTATCCGTATACATTACAGATACGTGTTTTTTCACTTTGGCGCACTACAGCTTTGTTCATTGAGGCACCATGCACTTAAATGTGAATGCAGCAATTTTGTAGTCACCACAGGTGAATTGAAAGGTGCCCAAAATACCTTTTATTATCCGAATACATTACAGATACGTGTTTTTTGCACTTTTGCCCTGTCCAGATTTGTTGATAGAGCCACCTTGCAGTTAAATTTGAATCCAGAAATTGTGTAGTTAACACAGGTGAATTGATAGGTGCCAAAAAATACCTTTTATTATCCGAATACATTACAGATACGTGTTTTTTGCACTTTTGCCCAATCCAGATTTGTTGATAGAGCCACTTTGCAGTTAAATTTGAATCCAGCAATTGTGTAGTTACCACAGGTGAATTGATAGGTGCTAAAAAAATACCTTTTATTATCCGAATACATTACAGATACTTGTTTTTTGCACCTTTGCCCAGTCCAGATTTGTTGATAGAGCCACCTTGCAGTTAAATTTGAATCCAGCAATTGTGTTTTTTAACCACAGGTGAATTGATAGTGCCAAAAATACCTTTTAATTATCCGAATACATTAAAAGATACGTGTTTTTTTGAAACTTTTGCCCAGTCCAGATTTGTTGATAGAACCACTTTGCAGTTAAATTTGAATGCAGCAAATGTGTAGTTACCACAGGTGAATTGATAGGTGCCAAAAAAATACCTTTTATTATCCGAATACATTACAGATACGTGTTTTTTGACTTTTGCGCACTACAGCCTTATTCATTGATGCACCTTGCACTTAAATGTGAATACAGCAATTTTGTAGTCACTACAGGTGAATTGAAAGGTGCTAAAAATACCTTGTATTATCCGAATAAATTTCAGATACGTGTTTTTTCACTTTGGCGCAGGCCAGCTTGGTCGATAGATCTACTTTGCAGTTAAATTTAAATACAGCAATTTTGAAGTCACCACAGGTGAATTGATAGGTGCCAAAATTTACCTTTTATTATCCGAATACATTTCAGATACGTGTTTTTTCACTTTGGCGCAGGCCAGCTTTGTTGATAGATCTACTTTGCAGTTATATTTGAATCCAGCAATTTTGTTTTGATTTGAGGGATTTGAGAATAGCTGTGATTTGCCGTCTTTTAATAAGAGACTTTCCAAAACTCTTCCATGCCTTCTCAAATTTTTATATTTCTGAACGTGGAGCGAAATTCAGGTGGTAAGCGAGCAAAGAGGAGTGAAAGGACATGGAGGTAGGGTACGAGGGAAGGTGCTCCTTCCAGTGCTGGCGACAACACGCATGCCAGCGGATCGTCAGTTGCAGGACCGTCAGGCCTGTCATCGCTGGGTCAGGGCCCTGTGAATCTCAGTAACGAACAGCGTCGCCAAATCTGTCCTTCAGTGGTTAATGCAACCTGCATCCAGCAGTCTTACCTCCTCGTCCTCCCAGTCACGGCCACTATAGTCGTCAGCAGCATCCTCAGCATCCGTCCAACATGAAGCAGCCCCAAAGTCCACGCGTGAACCCACCGCTGTGGGTAATCCATTTTCTGAAGACCTCTTTGTGACAAATGCGGTTGGGGTCAGAAGGCATGTTAAAAGATCAAGAGGCCAAAGAGGATGATTTTCTCTGCTCTGACCCCCCAGTTACTGATGCCATCAGAGGAGGAGAAAGGGAAGCCGGTCAATCGGCAAAAATCCCGGGCGGTCGGCAACACCTTGCAGTCCCTCTTGCTTGTAGCCCGCAGCTCCTGGATGCAGAATGTCAGGACAACGAAGTCACCTGCGTTGATGATGATGATGACGACATTGCAGATCCAACGTGGTCTTTTCAGCAGAATTTTGCTTGCGAGTGCTTCATCACTGACGAGAGAAGACGATGGGGTAGTGTCAATACGGTTCCGCCTCAAAAAGGGAGAGGGCGGTCGCAGAAGTCCGCTGATATGATTCCGCCACCACGTCAGCGCAAATCCCGCTCCTCGCTTATCGCCGTCAAAAAGGTCCAAGACCTCTCAAGCCTGGGGCCCTTTTTTAAGCAAGCCTCTGATTCACCCAGCGATGTCATATGCCGCCTTTGCCATAAACGCATAAGTAGAGGCAAGAACCTTAGGTGGTTAACCACCACCAACATGTCTAGTCACATGCAGCGAATGCATGAGTTGAAATGGAGGCAACACGCAGGGCCTTCAACTACTGTCACACCCTCTGTCTCCGCCTCCTCCTCCTCCGCCACCACCAAGTGTTCCTCAGCTGCCCATGTCTCTCAGAGTCATGATCAGGGATCAGCCTCCCTTCAGCCTCCACCGTCGCCCGATACCCCCAGCACCACCAGAGACCCATCCTACCCTTCTCCTTCCGCCAGTTTGACGAACTGCACGCCGTACAGCGGCCAGTCTAGCAGCCAGCCTTCTGTCTTCCAGGTTTGGGAGCAGAAGAAACACTTTAACCCAAACCATCCCAAAGCCAAAAGCCTGAAAGTCGGCATTGCCAGGCTTTTGGCCTTGGAAATGTGCCTGTCCGTCTGGTGGACACAGATGGGTTCCGCCACGTATGGCCCTCGCCTGCCCCCCAAAACCAGAAGCCGAGCAGGCAAAACTTTTCCAGAAAAGACGTCACTGCCCTGGCCAGCCACGTGTATCTAAAAAATTTCAAGCGCGGTTGTCTGCATCTGTGGCCGGAAAGTCCATCTGACACCGACACATGGAAATAGTAAGCACGGCCATGGCCGCTATATTCTGTGACAGCTCACTGGGTGAGCTGGGTGGATGTCTCTGGGGGTGACGGTGGCTCTCAGGCTCGGCGCACGCTCTTCACCACCGCAGGGCGCGGGCAGGGCTCGTGCCCCCAAGGTCCTCGGGTGGCATCACGTGCCCAAGAAAACTAGGCCGGTTGAAATTAATCTGTCGGGAGACCATCCCCACACGGGTAGGAGCTGTGAGGCCCCGCAACGAGACCGAGCCGGGGCGGGGGTGCCAAAAATCTTGTGCCAGGCAAGGGGGGTGGCGATAAGGGGTGAAATCTGCGGGCCGCCCTTTAAGTCGGTAGGCTGGAGCACTCCCTTCCTGGACATGTCTGACCTTGTCGTCCAAAAATTTTTCAAAGAGCTCCCCGGGGCCCTGGCGCCTGCGGGGAAGGCTCGAATCTAAGTTCGCATTCCCCTTCGCACCCTACTTCGTCCCGCCTGGCTGCTTCAGCGTCAGCTGGGCCCTCCCCTTAAACCGTCTCATTGTTGACTTTCCCTTTCTCTCTTTTCCCACCAGACCTTCCCTCACCCCCCCCCCTTCGAGGTGCATTCTGTCCGCATCTACCCCCCCCAACCCCCAATGGCTGTTATTTACGTCCCCCGGGCCCTGCCACCACCTTTCCTTGCCCCTTTTTGCTTCCGGGCTCCTCCACTTCCCTTTCCCACCGACACCCCCCACTTTTATATGGGGGATTTTAACATTCCCCAAACGATACCCCCACTCCACATAACAAACTCCCGTCACTCTCCTCTTCCTTTGGCCTCTCCCGTGGACCTCTGGAGCCAACACAAGACGACAAACAGACCTCATCTTCCCCCCGCCTCTCCCCCTATCTAACCTCTCAAACTTCCTCTCCCTATCTCTGACCACAATTCTCACCTTCCCTCCATCACCCCTCCACCCGCCCCCCCGCACCAAAAACTAGCACCCCGCGCAGGAACCCACAAAACCTCAACCCTTGCACCTCTCTGACTCTCTTGCTCCCCCCTCTACCATATCCTCACTTGCTGATCCAAACGCAGCCCCCACATTCTACAACAACCAATCACTTTCCCTTCTCGATGCGGGTCCCCCCCCTCTCCCCACAACAGAAACCGCAAATGAAAAACAACCCGGCACCACAAACTCCACAAAAAGCTGAGGCGAGCTTCCAGATTTTCCAAACACCGCTGGGAAAAAAACCCCTCCACCACTGACTTCACCTCATATAAATAATCACGCACACCCTTTTAAACCCCATCACCTCAGCCAAACAAGCTATTTCACCACTTTCATATCCTCCCTGTCCCCCCAAACCCAGACAACTTTTTAACACCTTCCCAAATTTTCCCTGCGTCCACCAGCACCCCCCCCCCCCATCCCCTCTCAGCAGATGATTTTGCAACTCACTTTCCCTAATAAAAAAAATCCCATCAACAAACTTCACCCCACGTCCCCTATCCCACCTCTATTCCTGCGGGGTCCCCACACCCACCTTGTACGCCCATGACTATTCCCCCCCTCTAACTACGCTTTCACCGGTCACTCCTAACAAGCTCTCCTCTCTACTGTCAAAATCGAACCTTACACACCAGTAACACAAATCACCTGTATTTCTTGATCCCACTCCCATCTCACCTTCTCCCTGACCTTGTGCTGTTTATCATCCCACCCCTCACTCATCTCTCAATCTATCATGTAACCTCTGGCAATCTTCCCTCCCATTTAAAGCATGCGACCATCACTCCCCATCCTTAAAGAAAACCATCTCATGACCCCTCCACACTGGTCCAACTATCGTCCCATCTCACTGCCTTTCATTCGCCTCTAAACTCCTTGAGCAACACGTCATCTTCAACTTTCCTCCCATCTCTCCACGCAACTCTCTTGCCCACACACCCCCCCCCTTCACCCGCTCCAATCGGGCTTCCGTCCCACCACTCTACTGAAAAACCGCCTAACCCAAAGTCACAACGACCTAGCAACGCCAAGCCTCACGCCACTACTCAGTGCTTCCTCCTCCTAGACCTTTCCTTCTGCATTTGAACTGTCGACCATTCCCTCCTGCTAACACATCCTCTCCTCCCTTGCATCACGACTGCTCTTTCCTGATCTCCTCGTAAATTCCTGATCGGAACTTCAGCGTCTCTCATTCTCTCCACCTCCTCCTCTCGCCCTCTCCTCTGTCGTGTCCCCCAATGTCAGTCCTGGGCCCACTACTCTTCTCTATCTCACACTCTTTGGTCTGGGTCAGCTCATAGCTTCACACGGCTTTCAATACCACTCTGGTAAGCAGATGACACCCAACTCTACATCTCACGGCCCAGATGTCCGCCTTTCTTCTCTCCCGGATCCTGACTGTGATGTCCCTCTATTCTCCTCCCTTCTCTTCTCCTCCCCTCCTCCTAAAACTAAACGTGGAGAAACTGAATTTCCATTATCTTCCCACTGCCCACTCCATCTTCTCCACCCGATCACCTCTATCACCTGTTAATGGCTACACTCTCTCACCAGCACCACAGGTCCGCTGCCTTGGATTAATCTTTGACTCAATCTGTCTTCAAACCACACATCCAAACCCTCACCTCTGCTTGACACCTCCACCTAAAAATATTTCCGGAATCCGCTCATTTCTTTAACTCTGAAAGCACAAAAATGGAGCTTGTCCATGCCCTCGTCATCTCCGCCTCGACTACCTGCAACATCCTCCCTCTGCGGCCTCCCAGCTAGCACCCCTCGCTCCCCCTCCAAACTATCTTACTCTGCGCCCGTCTGATTCACCTCTCTCCTCGCTACTACCCCTGCCTCTCCCCACTTCCGATCCCTTCACTGGCTACCCATTGCCCGGGCGAATCCAGTTCAAGCTATGCAACTTTGACCTACAGGCTCTCCATAACCTCTCCACCTTCATAACAAATCTCTGCCTAATCTCTAATACCTCCCCCCACGCAACCTACGCTCCGCACACGGACCTTCTCCTCTGCGCTCCTCTTATCACCTACCTCACATAACCGTCTCCAAGACTTCTCTCGTGTTTCCCCCCCCTTGGGAAACTCACTCCCCCCAACACTTCAGACTCTCCCCCTCTCTCCCCGGGTTAAAAAGAACCCTAAAAACCCCCTTCTTCGGATTGCCTAAAACCAACTTTAAAGGGGTTTCCCCTGCTCTGCCCCAAAAACATGTCTGCCCTCACCTTCTGTCTCTTACCCCCCCCCCTGAATTTTAAGCCCTCGCGGCAGGGACCCTTTCCCCTTGTACCTTTGTTAGTATTTATTGTCACTTTGAAAATTGTTTTACCAAGTTATTTATGTCCCGCCTGAAATGTACAGCCCCCTGGATCAAGGGCGCTCCAAAATATATTTAAATAATTATAATTAAATAATTATAAAAAACGCGGAATTCCCCCCTCCCATGCCCCCAGTGTTTGTGGGCAGCAGGAAATGCCATTACGCAGTACGAAGTGACAATGGCCTGACAAGCAGCGGGGCGGCCTCGGGGTGTTGGCCCCCGAGAGTGGAGGCGGGAAAAGCTCTGCACCACCTTGCCATTTTTCGAAAACCCAACCAAAATGGTCAGTGCGGACAATCTATTTCGCATGAGCATTTGGTGATCTTAGTTCTGGAACGATCGTTGGACATTTGAAACAACAGGTCCGCCAGCGACGGAGGGGGGGACGGGCACAGATGCGGAAAGGAGCCTTTTCTCCGTCAAATCCACAAGGCCCCACAGTTTCACATTTTATCGGGCCATTTGGGAGTGGGTTTGGGGTCCCAAACTGTGCAAGGGGGCGCACGCTCTCAGGGTGCTTATCTAGGCAAGTCGGGCTGTGTTGAGCTGTGCCGGAGGCGCGGGGGGAAAAGGGGAGGAGGAAGAGGAGTATTTCCTAAACACCCACGTTACCCCACGCCCTGCCTTGGAAAAAGGTTGGCGCGAATTTGAGGCGGGGGGGAGGAAGATGGGAAGATCAGTTGTAGTGCCCCCCGACCAGAGGCTTTGGGGAAAACAAGGCTCCATCACTCACATGGTGCTTGGATGCCCCTTTCCCCCAACATGATCCTCGCATTAAGGCCATCAAAAAAGAACAACAGTTACTGGGTGGCCACCCTCCTGGTCCCCGGGGACAAAAAAAAATCAGCACTTTCCTTCCCCCCCACCTAAATGAGGTAAAATGCAGGAATGAGACCTTTCTGATTGATCAACTGGGGCATTGTTTTCTGCTTCACTTTTCCCCAAAGTCACGGGGGAACAACATCACGACGGACAGCAGTATGTGCCAAGCAGCCGTGCGGCAGCAGCAGCAGCAGGGCAAGGTGGCAAAGCCTAATGGGTGACCTTGGCAAAACTTTATTTACCCCCCACCAACGCATGCAATGCAGGGCACACATCCAACACACGAGACCCCGCTTAAGATATGGTGCACGATATCTTGGGGCCAACACCCTGTTTTTGATGTGTTCCCGGGCCCCAAAAGACTTCTGGGTACCAAAATGGGCGAAGGCCCGAGCTGCTCGCCACGCCATGAGGTGTTGTCCTGCCCAGCGCCAGCGTCATTCTGGCGGACCTTCAGCACAGCTGGAGGAGTCATTACAGACTAACGCATCGGCTTTCCACAGATAACGTGGATCGTTTGACTTTCATCAAGATGAATCAGGCATGGATCTTGATGATGTTGTGGCCCCAACTTGCGAGGTCACCGATTAGTTCCCGGTCTACTTCACATTCCTCTTCACACAGAAATGGTCCTCTTGAAAAATGTTTTTGAAAATGATCATTTCTTACTGCAATTTTTATTCCCTTTTCCCAACAGTTCATTTTGCTGGATATGCAGTGAGGAGACTGTAAAAGACAGCAAGGTTTCACCGTATTCCATTTACTCACTTTATCTATAGAAGTTTTCGCATTGTCAATGGTTTTGAGGTCATGTTGCTGTGAGATACAGCTATAATTATGGTCCTTTGGAACAGAAATTTGGCTTTTAAGTGGCATTTCTCCCTCACAATTTTTAATAGTGGCTGAGAAGTCATATTTATAATTTTTTGGGGTCATGTAGCTCTGAGATACAGCAATAATCATGGTCCTTTGGAACAGAAATGTGGCTTTTAAGTGGCATTTCTCCCTCACAATTTTTAATAGTGGCTGAGAGTCATATTTATAATTTTTTGGGGTCATGTAGCTGTGAGTTACAGCAATAATCATGGTCCTTTGTAACAGAAATGTGGCTTCTAAGTGGCATTTCTCCCTCACAATTTTAACAGTGGCTGAGAAGTCATTTTTTATCATTTTTGGGGTTGTGCTGCTTTGAAATGCAGCAATACTACGGGTCCTATTATAAAAAAAATGTTGTTTCTAACAGACATTTGTTCTTCACAATTGTCCAAAGTGGCTCAAGGGTCATGCTTTGAATTTTTGGGGGCATTTTTGCTTTGAAATGCAGCTATACTACAGGTCCTATTATAAAAAAATGTTGTTTCTAACAGACATTTGTTCTTCACAAGTGTCACAAGGGGCTCAAGGGTCATGCTTTGAATTTTTGGGGCATTTTGTTTAAAATGCAGCTAAAAACTAGGGCCCTTTTAAAAAAAAGTTGTTTCTAACAGAAAATTTGTTCTTCACAATTGTCCAAAGTGGTAAAGGGTCATGTTTGAATTTTTTGGGGGGCATTTTGCTTTGAATGCAGCATACACAGGCCCCTTTTAAAAAAAAAAAATGTTGTTTCTAAAGACATTTGTTTTTCCAATTGTCCAAAGTGGCTAAAGGGGGTCATGCTTTAAATTTTTGGGGGCACTTTGCTTTGAAAATGCAGCTATCTACAGGTCCAAAAAAAAAAAAAAATTTTTTTAACAGACATTTGTTCTTTAAAATTGCCCAAAGTGGCTCAAGGTATGTTTTAAATTTTTTGGGGGGCTTTTTCATTTTGAAATCAGCTATACTACAGGTCCTTTATAAAAAATTGTTGTTTCTAACAGAATTTGTTCTTTCAATTGAAGAGTGGTCAAGGGTGATGGGCGTCAGAAACGGGATAGGGGGGACACTTTTAAATGGACAATATTGCAAAATTACTTGTTTTTGCAAGATCTTTAACATGCTTCAATCCTGTATTGAGAAACCCTTTTAATACAAAAAAAAAAAAGAAAAACAAAGACATGGTGGATTCCATCTATTTTAAAAATGTGTTTTTGAATTAATATAAAAAAATTGCATGTACAAAATGGGGGTAAAAAATTTCCTCTGAATTGTACAAGGGAGGTCGGGAAAAAACTTGACCAGATGTAGTTTTTCAGAGGCATGGATATGGAGCATGGAAGAGAACAAAGTCAGAGACAATTTCCTCCAGCCGTTGGTAAAATGAGAAAAAGAATGCAAGAAAAAGGGCACCTGGGGGGAAAAAGGAGCGTTAAACCCCCCAGTATTTCCAAATGAACTCAATTGGTCCGCACTAAACAGGGGGCAGCGCTACCCGGACAGGGACGTATATGTCCAGTTTAAAAAATAAAATGGGGGTTGAAAGACTCCTATTTCCCCCAAATTTTTTAAATTTTGGGGCGAAGGTTTAATGGGCATTCTGCGGGACGGCAGATATAGTTAATGTCCCGTTCAACTAAATGGTGGGTTTAAAAAACTCTTTTTCCCGGCACTTTTAATTTGGGGGTCGACAGGTTTAAGGGCATACTTCGGTCCAGGACGGTATAGGATGTCCAGTTCAAATAAAATGGTGGTTTAAAGCTTTTTTGGGACTTTTTTTAAGTGGGGGTCATGAAGGTTTTGGGCTCATGCTGTGGCCCCGGACAGGATAGTCAATGTCAGTTCAACTAAAAAGGGGGTTGAAAGACTCCTTTTCCGGGACTTTTTTTTGGGGGGCATGCAGGGTTTGGGGGTCATGCTGTGGCCCCGGGCAGGTAAGTCAATGTCCCGTGAAATAAAAAGGTGGTTTTAAAGACTCCTTTTTCCCGGGACTTTTGAATCGGGGTCATGCAGGTTTTGGGGGGTCATGCTGTGGCCCCGGGACATGTTAGTCAAGTTCTTCAAAATAAAATGGGGTTTAAAAACTCCCTTTTTCCCCCACTTTTAAAATCTTGGGGGGCTGCAGGTTTGGGGTATGCTGCATTCCCGGACGGGTCTTTTAATGTCCAGTTCAAGAAAATGATGGTTCAAATCATACTGCTTTGGCACTTTTTAATTTGTGGGTGATGCAGGTTTAAGGGGGATGCTGTGGGACAAAAAGGGGTAGTGAAAAGGTGTGTTTTTTTTCTGTGGCTTTTATACCTAAGTGGTTTTTCCTAAGTGTGCACGAAACCATTTTTATGTTGTGGATGTTAAA
>JAODAL010080092.1:0-12355 GCA_025379985.1 Phyllomedusa bahiana | reverse complement strand
CGGGTCACTCCACATTGTATTGTACATTACATATGGGACGTCGGGAAATAGGATTTTAGGGAAATTTTTTTGTAAAAAGTTTGGGCTTGGTGATTCCTTGTCCTCGGTTTAAAATTTACACCCCGTTTTGGATTGAAGCCCCCTTTGGGGTTTGTTTTTTTTTCCCAGATTATTAGGGTTTTTTAAAAAGGAATTTTCTAGTAATTTTTTAGTGTCGTAAACCGGGGATAAAAGGGACAATATTGTTTTTAAAGGGTTGTCCGTACAGGGTTGTGCTTTTTTGTTAAAAATTTGAAAAAAACGCATTTGAAATTGCCCCTTTTATTGTTATTTTTAAATCCCCCTCTTGTAGGGGGTCAGCTCCTGGGTCGATACAGCCCCTTTTTGATCTCTCCTGATAGGCTCCCAGCACTGGTTCTATGTACAGCCCTGGCTTCACTTAAAAAATGAAAAAGAAAATTAATTTTTCAATTTTAGTGGAAAGTTTAAGAAAGGGGATTTGCAATAATATATCCGATGTTTTTTAAGATCCATAAAAATTTGATCTTGGTTTAAGCAAAAACCAAATTCACGCAAAAATTGAATTCTCTTATAAAATTTTTTTTTCCTAAACATTTTGGGGGATACATTATTATGAATACTATAGTGGGGGGGAAGAGGTAGGGCATCCCAGGGGGGCCCCCCCATGAGGAGAGGGCCTATTTAGGATACGGGTTTAATTGAAGGGGAATTTTCCCCCGGGTCTTATGCTGAAAATGAAATAATTCACACCCGGGTTTCCCCGCGGACCAGGGAGAAAATTAAAAGGATGAAATAAACCTTGAAGAAAAGATAAGGCCCGGGCTCTCAAGGTCCTGACGATTTATTCCCATTTAAAGGTCAGACAGGGAGGGGGAAAGCCCAATAAGTGGGGTGCGGGATTTGAGGTAAAACCTCGGGGTTTTAGGGGGAGACCCGTGAGTTTTACTTAAAACCCCCAAGTTTTCCAGTATTGGAAGGGCAATGGGGGAGGGGGGGGGGGGGGGTTGGGGCTTCAGGGTTTTTGCTTGGGGCCCCTGGAGTTAAAAGTTTGCCTTTTTATATCTTCGGGTGGAGTGAGGACCCCAAAAAATCCCCGGATCTGGTTTGCTCTGGCCCGGACCAGTGAATAGAGTCGGACCTGGAACCATTCACCCCAAATGAGTGTTGGCAGCAATGGCCCCTTGTTTTACCCACGATGATCTGGACTTTGTCTATGGAGGAGGGGTGTTGCTGCACGTGCCCCACTTATGATGAGGGATTTTAATTGTTTCCATTTTCCCCCGTTGTCCCTTTTTTGTTATGTTTGTGAATTTTTTTGAATTAAAATAATTTTCCTAAAAACTCTGAAATTTATATAAAAAAGGAAAATTGTGTATAGAAAAAAAATTAAAAAAATAAAATTAAAATATTATATAATAAAAAAGATAATATATTGGGGTATAAATCAAACACCCCCCTTTTGTGTGGGGTTCCCCGTTTCCCCAGGTCTCTCAAGGGGGGCGGGACCAAGGCAGGCGTTTAGGCCCTATCTGCCCAAATACAACGAGAACGCGAATCAGGGGGGAAAGGCCCGCTCTTTTCCAAGGAGGGTGGGTTTAAAAAACCCTTTGGGGTTTTTTGGGGTCGGATCACTTGGCGCTGGTGTACTTGGTACCCCCTTGGTCCCCTCGGCCCGGGTGTTTGGCCCATCTCCGGGCAGAGCAGGCGCAGGGGGGTTGGATCCCCCGGGAGTTGATGGTGGAGCGCTTGTTGTGTGACCCGGCGGGACGTTCCCCCTGGATGCGCTCAAAGTGTCTTTGGGGGTTCATGAGGGTCGGGCCCTTGGGGGACCCCGGGTGTCGGGGTGCCCCTTTGAGCCCCTTGTACAGAGATGGAGTAGCTCCCTTGGGGCATTCCCCGCGTTTTGCCGCCCTTCTTGGGGGTTTTTGGTGACGGTTTTTTGGGACCCCTTCTTGGGGCAGGGCGGCTTGGGGGATAGGCTTATAAGAAAGTATTCCTTCAGCAAAAAAGATATAAAAAACCCCCGCCAACCCCGGATTTAGGAAAACCGCATGCAAAGAGCTGTGCTGTGGGGTTTATTGGAAAAGAGTCATGTCCCTAGGTGAGATAGTCCCCCCCCTTGCAGGATTGGCTTTCCCCCTCAACCCCGGGAAATGCTGGATTCCATCAAACCAATGAGGGACCCGGGGGGGGGCCCCGGGGGGGCCATGTCTATATAAAGAGGGAGAGGGCAGAGTCATTTTTGTACGTTTCGTGAAGATTCTCGGGGGTTCAAAAGATGTCTGGCGGGCAAAAAGGGAGGAAAAACCCCGGGCTAAAGCCAAGACCCGTCTTGGGGGCGGGGCTGCTTTCCCCGTGGGTGTGTGAAGACTTCTCCGAAAGGGGCCCACTACGCTGAGCGGGTGGGCGCCGCGCCCCCGTATCGGGGCGTGTGGAGTATTGCCCGCGGAGTCCGGGATTTTTTCCCCCGGAATGCCCCCCGGGGGGCAAAAGAAGACCCCCATTCCCCCCCACACCTGCAGCTGGCCGTGCGCAACGACGAGGAGTAAAGGTGGGGGGGTTTTCCCTCGCCAGGGAGGCGTCCTGCCCCAAATCCAGGCCGTCTTGCCCAAGAAGACGGAGAGCCCAAAAAGGGGAAACGGCCAAAGCAAGTGAGGCCCCCGGCCCCCAAAACCAACCCGGTTTCTCAGAGCCGCCACCCTCCGCGAGTAAGTGGGGGCCCCCTGTATTAGTCCTTAGCCCTTGGTGTGGGTGGAGTTGGCAGGGGGGGGTTTAACCCCGGGTCCGCCTTCATAAATTATAAATTTTCGTTAGTTTTTTTTTAATTAAAAATTGCAAGGGATGATGTCAAAGTATTTTATAAAAACCCCCCCCCGGCGTCACTTTTAATCACCGCGCTTTTTTCGTTTTTTCCCAAATTTTCCTCTGACTAAATGGATAATCCCCGCCCCTCCCCGTAGTCATGTTAAAAAGCGGCCCCCGGGTGGGGTTTTCAAGGTTTAAAAATCTCTTTTAAGAAAAATATTGTGATTAGATTGTTTTTTTAAAAGAGAAGAAATGTGTAACACGGGGGAGATTCTTAAGGGTTTTTAATTTTAAACCCCATTGTAGTTTTGTTGTAGATTGATGCACGGGGGGGCGTGGCGGACTCAGGGGGCAGGAGGACGGGGCCCGGGGGAGAAGCCCCCAGGGGGGATACAGTCGGCGCTTTTCCCTTTGGTCACAGGGGAGGGACACGGGTCAGCGAGGGGGGTCCGGCCCCAATGTGTCCCTTTAGGCGCTGAGTGAGGGTCGTTCTGCGGGATTAAGCGGGTTTTCGTGCCCCCATTTGGGATCCCTGCGGGGGGGGGGCGAAATTTGGGGGTCGCCCCCTGAGGACATACGCGGTTGCCGGGTCTGCCCTCACAACGGCGGGGGGGGGTTGAGCCGTGGTAAGCACGGGGAGTTGTTACCCCCCTGAGGGACAATGTATCAACTCCGGAAAGCTTAGAAGTATCTGAAGGTTTTTTAAAGACCAATTACAGTTACAGCCGTTAAACCCTTTAAAACCCGGGGAAATTTCCCCAGCTACAAAATATCATCCCCCCACGGCGCCCGGGTATAACAGCACGGATGCAGTATGTATATGAATGGAGTTTTTATACACTGGGGGGTCCCATTTTGGCCAAAGCGCCAAAAACAGTTCTATCCAAATTACAAACCCCGGCCCCCCCCAGTGATGAAAAAAAATTTCATTGTATGAACTTTCTTAATGCGGAAAAATTTTGTTTTTATTTTATTAAATCCCATTAAAGGGCATTTCAGGTGTTTTATTTTTTCTCTGTGGTTTTTTTTATTGCATTTTCTGTTTGCTTTTTTTTTTTTTATTTAAACCTTCAAAAAACTTATGTCCCGCCTGGAATGGGGAATGTTGTAAAGTGAACACATCCTTTTTAGTTGAATACATTAATTCTCATGTTTTGGATATGGAGCCGCGGCGCTATTTGTATCACTTCTACATCTACTCTGAGGTTTTGCAAAAAACCTTTAGGGCTTGTCCACACGGCACGGGTTTTCACTTTGATACAATATAAAGTAGTCAGTGCACGGCTTGTATAACTGTAAATTCATTGGGCCCTCAAAATAACTCAGCACAGATATCAATGTCTAAACCTTTGTGTCATGGAGCACAATAAGGGCTATGAATTATCATAACTTCAGATCATATTTCAGTGCAATTACGTCTAGAAAGGCCGTAGTGAAGCTTTAAATATGTAGCTTCGCTATGGTTTTATCGCGCCCCACCTCCCGCACCCCCCCCTCCAAGATCGGGCGCATTACAAAGTGCCGCGGGTGCTACGTAATGCGCCAGATAGTGGTGTGTGGGAGATTTAAAAATGTATGAACAGGGCTGCGCCTGATATCTGACGTCGTTTCAACCCGAGATCAGGCGCAGCCCCATTCATACATTTTTAAATCTCCCACACACCACTATCTGGCGCATTACATAGCACCCACGGCACTTTGTAATGCGCCCGATCATGGAAGGCGCGCAATAGAACTGTAGAGAAGCTACATATTTATAGCTTCACTACGGCATTTCCAGGCGCATTACAGCTGGAACAGGTAGAGGACTTTAAAAGTGGTTTACCTGATCCAGAAATGTCGCCCTAGCACTAGAATGTGCCTCATTTATGACCCGCTGTAGAGCGAGTTCATAAATCAGGTGGATTTTATGCTGTTATTATGCACATGAAATTTGGCGTTAACACCAAAATTCATGCATGTCGCTCAAAGGGAGATATATGTATGAAAGAGTTTTTCACTCTTCTGGCTTAAAATGCGCCTTGCTGCTCTCACCCTTTATTCTACATATAGCAAGAGCCAGCACAGCACAGGTATTGCTGGAACCTGTAGTTCACCAAGCAAGATCAGTACCATATTTTCCATTCGACGACAAGCTATCCTAATGACTTTCTCTTCTTTCCAGCCTGTCTACAGCCTTTATACATTTAGGCACATTACTAATATGCCTAGCTTCTGTAATGTGCCTAACACACAGGAGAGCCGCGGTGAACTTTAGACTCCATTTATGAACGCAAAAAAAACACTTTCATACATTCAGGCGCTTTATACACTGAAAACGAGATTCCACAATTCATTTTGACGCGCCTTCCTTCATACATGTTTCCCTAAGTTTCTGTGCAAGGTAGACCAGACGCCAGATTTTTGAAAGGATCGTACTTTCAGGCGCAGTTTACACTGATTTAATGCATCTAAAAACTGACGCCAATTTTTGGACATGTCGCCCTGAGTGTTCAACCCGGGTGCTGTCATTCTACTCCCGTCCTCTGTCCTCCTTAGTAATTAGTCAAACAGTGCAAATAAATAAAAAGAAACCTCAATGAGGTCTGTGCATTGATAAAGAGAAAATAAATCCACAGGTTTGGTTCCTGCAGGGATTTGAACCGCGGTTCCTTGTGCTATGAGGTAAAAACGTTTTCCATATCTCACACTGAGATTATCATCAGGGAACTCAGCTGCTTCTCCTGTGACAAATGCCAGAACTGAATTTTGGCCTAAATTATGAGTCTTTCATATTCATGTTTGGTATGCCTTGGTTTGATGAATTTGTACTTGGGAACTGGGCAGTCATAATTTCTGGCTAAAAGACTCCTAGGCAGATTTATGAAACAAGCTGAAACTATGGCCGCTTTACTTTCCTCTGAATGTAATTACCCATCTGTTTGGCATGCCTTTATGGTTGTTTTTATACTCTGGTTTTTTTTTTTTTTTTTTTTTTTGGAGCTAAGCACTGTACCTGTATTTTAAAGCCTAGAACTTTCATAATTTTGTCTTCTTGCCCTTGACTTTACCATCACTGCAGAGTGTTTGCTGGTGCATGTTAGCTGTAGTGTTGAGTCCTATCACTCTCTTGTTTATGGTTATGGCGGTGTCTCTGTTTCTAGGTGTGTGAACCATTTGGAGGCTACATGTGCTGCTCAATGTGTAGCCTGAAACAGATTGTGCCCTATGATCCCCTTCAATATGTGTTCTCCTTTCTAGTATCAGACTGGGGAACCTAGGGCCCCCCAGAGGAGTATTTACTGTGCCTCCCTGCCACCTGAATGGTGCCCCCGCCCAGTCTTGCTTCAACTTGTGAAGACTGATGTGATTACATCATCACATTAACCTGTAATCTGAGTCACCCTTACCTAATTGTAGTAGGACAGCAGGTGGTAAACATAAAAAGTCTAAAGACATGCGCCCCCCTCCCTAAATTATACATGTTATATATACAAAAATATACAAAAAGCTATAACAAAAAATTATAAGTATAAAACCCACTAAATAATGCATTTACTAAGTAACATCACTACACAAATCCAGAATCCCAGGACCAATATTACCAATAATTCCACTAAATCCACAACACCGTGACCACATATCACTACAATATAGTGACTGAATAATAGCACCACATATATCACCACAGTGATTGAATAATACAGCAACGCCATGACCACATATCACAACCACATAGCTACTGAATAATACACCATACCATTATTAAATATAAACCATTACCCTACTAGGGAATATTGCACCATCTGTAGGGTAATATACAGCTGTCTGCAAACATTAAGTGGATACAGTAAAGTTACAGCCCATGACTCACAGGAAACGTCTTCACTGATGATTTGTTCTCTTTCAATATTCTTCTCCTTCCATCCAAAGGGTTTTCCAGTATTTCTCCGACCATTCTAAAACCGGCAGAATTTACCAAACAACATCTTAGACTCCTCACTAGAGATGGGCGAATCGATTCACAAGTGGAAATTTTCGTTTAGAATTTCGGGAAAACTTTGGTTGGAACGAAGTCGAATTTGGGGGTACTTGGGGGTGAAGTGTGCTTTTGTTTTGAAAAAATGGCGCACACATGGCGCTACAGGGGGCAAAGCACTCGGAGGAAAAGGGCATAGCCTGCAGACTGTGCAAAAAAGAACCCAATCAGAACCCGGCGGATTCTTAAACCCCACCGCACTATAAAGTCCGGGGGCGCGACGCGGGGAGCTCACACCCTTCCGGCCCTTGGGGAAAGGGTGCGCCGCGGGAAAGCTCTTACTGAAGAACGATTTTTATATATTTGTTTTTCTGTGGGGTTCTCAGCTTGTCTCAGAGAGTTCTTTTAATGTTTCATTTCGTTTTTTTGGTGTTTTTGACTGAAGTCCAGTGTGCGCCCATGTGTGCAAAACCCTTTTAATGCTATCTGCTCAACACATTGAAATCCAAGGGGGGATCTAAGCATTCCCTTTTTTCTTTTAAAGAAACAGCGTTTTTATAATAAAAATACCACTTCTTTTTTGGCTGCTAAATTTCTTTTGCGCAATTTTCAATTTGGGGGTTTTTAAACGTTGTTTTTCTGTGTGGTGAAAAAATAACCCTCTTTTTCCCCCCCAAAAAAAAAAATTTTCCCGTACATAAAATTTAAAGCGAAAAGGTTTTAATTTCAATTTTTTCTCTTGTTGTGTAGGTAAAAACACGCCATTGTAACACGCACAAAGCTATTTGTTTCCGGCCTCAATTCTTTTGCGCAATTACTCCAGGGGTTAATTAAAACGTTGTTCTGCAGGGACTCAGTAAAAAAAACTTTGTTTTTCCCGCCACAAAAGAAATTCGTAGCTAAATTTAACCAAGGTTAATTAAGCTGTTTGTTTCTTTTATATTCAGTAAAAACCCAAAAGTTTTTTAAACGGCACAATAAGTAATTTTTCCTCCCCCTTTTTGAGCGCAATTTAAACCCAAGGTTACCCAAGCTTCTTAGGGGGTTTTTTGGCGCAAAACAGGGTTGTAATTTATATAACAGATATCTTTATCAAAAAATTTCTGTACATTTTAGAAAAAACAATATTGACAGGAGGTTTAGGTCGCACCCGCGGTGGGGAGGCCAAACCCTTCCCCGAACAGGTTGCAGCACAGCAAGGGGCGTCGCCCGCAGGGGGCACTCGTTGGGGCCCCAAATGCCCCTTATCTAGCGGCCCGGGGTTTTTTCAGCAACCCAATGGTTTTTGATTGGTTACTAGGTCATCCATTTCCCCCCAGATGACATCTGACAAACCCCCCCAAGAGTCGTGGGGAACGTCAGACACAACCCTTATTGGCAGGGCCCAACGGGTCAGGGGCCCCCCCACCTGCCCCAAAACCCCGCCCCCCAGCCCCAAAACCGGTTCCCTCACCAGAGATCTACTATGGGGTCGGGGGCTCACGCCACTATATAGAAAGGGAAGGGAAAAATTTTGAGGAGGAAAGTAAACAGCTACTTGCAGTGAAGAAATGGGGCCAATACCCCTTTCTTCTTGCAGTAGGGGGAAAAGTATAATTTTAAATTGCATGGGGGGTCATGTTGTGGGGGGCAGCCTCTGTTTTTCCAAAACCTTTGATGAGGACAGAAATGACGATAAACACAAATAGATGATTGATTAGCCGACCGCATTTGGAGCCGGGTGAGGCAAGGGCTTCACATGTCAGGAAAGAGGCCAGTTCGCCAGGCAGCGGCGCGCCAGCAATGGGCGTGGGGCCGTGAGTCACGGGGAAGCACATGTGAGGTCGGGCCCCCAAGGGGCCAGGGGGTAAAAAACCCGTTCGCGGGTCCAAAAAAGTCACACGGGGGGCTAGCGAGGCACGGGCATACCCACTCGTGCGGACGTTGGGGTAAAATCCGATACTCGGCGTTGGCAGTTTTTTGCTAAACACCGGGGGCCGAATATGGTTTATGAAATTTGTAAGCAAAAAGTGAAGCGGGGGCCGGGGGAGCTAACGTTGGCACCACGCCCCGCAACACTGCAGCGTCCCACCCGGGTGGCCGGGGGAAAACGGGGGCTCAGTGTGGGGGTCCATCCTGCCGCCGCAGAAAACAGCAGCAGCAGCGCCCAGGGGACGCATGTTTTTGCCCCAAATAAAGCTCCACCACCTCGCAGAAGGAGGTTTCTCTTTGACATATCCCCCCCAATCTCCAGTTCCCGCTCTCATGGCGCAGCAGTCGTTACGAGGCATTGCAAAGAGACAACAGAAAGGTCCAACCCCCAAAGGGGAGCACTGACCGTGCTCCGTCCAAGTTGTTGGTACGCGCCCCCTCCCTTTCCAAAATGGGGGACTCGCACCTTCAA
Source organism: Phyllomedusa bahiana (assembly GCA_025379985.1). Taxonomy (NCBI): domain Eukaryota; kingdom Metazoa; phylum Chordata; class Amphibia; order Anura; family Hylidae; genus Phyllomedusa; species Phyllomedusa bahiana. The sequence continues at coordinate 3,188 of JAODAL010080092.1, read as the reverse complement.
AGAAAAAAGGGCGGGCCGGCCGAGATGAAGTTCCCAAGCCGAAATTTTCTTTTCCAAAAAGGCCCCCACACTTCATAATAGGGTAGAACAAAAGGGTTTGGCCAGTCCTTAACTTATCGTTTGTTCCAAGGTGCAGGGCAGCGGGGACGCTGGACAGTAACACGGTCAGGCCTACATGTCCCCTTTTTGCCCACTGGTGAATTGCTTTCCGCCCCCGGGACACCAACAACTTGGACAGGAGACCCCGCTTTTTTTTCCCCACGTTTCAACTGCTGCCCCTGCGCCAAAGTCGCCTCCTCCCCCTCCACCACCACCACCATCTCAGCCCCACTAGTACTGCCCCCATCATCCCACATGTGTAGGGCACAGCGGTGTCAGCAGTTCTACACCTGTTTGTTTTCGGCGAACGAAGTCACACAGGGAGGAAGCTCCGCGTCATGCAGCCAAGAAAATCGATGTTGGCTTTTCCGCGCGAACGCAAACGGAACCTGGTGACGGACAAGGGGGAAACATGTGTCCGCCTTCACCGAGGAGGGAAGGTCCCATGCGCCCTCGGGGCGCACGTGTTCAACCCCTGTTGTAAAAAGGGTTCCCTGAAGCTTCCACCGATCTCAGACTTTCTAAAAAGGCCCAGGAAAACTGGAAAATGCCTTTTTTCCATTCCAACAAACCCCAGAAACCCCCTCCTCGAGTTGCAGCGGCAGAACGGCCCCCCCACACTTGATAGCATTTTTTCCACCCGCTGGAATTAAAGCCTGCACTGTGACCGGGACTGTAGAACAAAAAGGCCATTAACGATTTTTTGATACCCAGGCAGACAGAAGTACTCCCCTGTGAAACTTTGATTCAGCCAGTGGCAGCTCCTTTGGGACACCTGCCTTTTGTTGAGGCCATTCGAGGAGGCGACGTTATTTGTCAGTCGCCAGGATACGGGATAATAACGTTTTTCACTGCTTAAAGCCCTGGAACAATGCTGAAAAATCTGTCTGGCGGGGCGGAACGTGCACTACATCTCGGGGCCAATTTACCCCCGGTGGGGCTGAAAGGAGGAGGGGGGGACATTGGAGCAGAAGCATTGTTGGTAAAATAGGGGATTTTCTACCCGGGTAAAAGAGGGAGGAGCGGAGCAGCTGGAGGAGGGGGAGGGAGATGAGGAAGACGAGGAGATGCCCCCCAAGCACCTGGCGGAAACAGGGGAAAAGGGTGGCAGGGAGCCCCTGGGTCACTTTGCAGTGGCCCGCAGCAAATGATTTGCCTACTAGGACAGCCGAATAGTCAGCACCCGGCGGGGTGATTTCTGGCCTCCACCATATTGGACCCCTCGCTACCGGTCCCAAAATGGGACCCTTTTTTTCCCCGCATTGAGAGGGGGGAAAAATTCAAATCAAAAGGGAAACCTCCGTAATCATTGGCCGCCCCTATGTGGGGGCATCGTCCTCCTCTGACAGGTCTGACAGGGGGTTCCTCAGCGCTAACGTACTACTCCCGCGGCGCTGGGGAAAGGTGGGGGGGTAAGCATACCGCTCCATCGCAGTAACCTAAGTCTGGAGTCCGTAAAGCAGCTTCCTTCCCCCGCCTAGTGAGGAGGGCAGCGCCACAGCAGACGGGACCTGGAGCGCCCCTGAACCAAAACCCAGGTGGGGGGCCTATTACACACTTGCCACCCCCAGTTTAAAGATCCACTGGACTACGGGCAGCCAAACTGAGTGTGGCCAAACTTGCCGATTTGCAGTGGAGAAGCGTCCTGCCCGGGTAGTGTGGCATCAGAGCGGGGGTTCAGTGTGGTGGGGGGCCCTCATTTCCCCCAAGGGAAAACCCCTTGTCCCCGGGGAAAAAAGTGGAACGACGGGGCCTTTGTCAAAAGGGAAACGGGTGGTCGGCCAGGGGAAATTCCCCACCCCAATGCCTTAGGTTCAGACACCATCCCCCTGAGCCTCACCAAACTGTGAGAAATGATCTGGGTTCAAACACCTGCCCAGCCACATTTGAGCCGCCACCCGCCGTGCCCCCAATCTCTGACAGTTTTCTCCCTCTGGCAACAACCATTTTTTCCAGGGACGGTATTCCACCCCCCCTCCACACTGTGTCATTGGGGCCCCGCTGACCTCATGCTCTACTGTTGGCTGCGGTGACCTACACATGTTCATTGTGCCACTCGTGGCCTACTCCCGTTTTTTTTCACCTCCGAATTCTTGTGCCACTGTCGACCTCATGCTGCTGCTGTGGGGGCTGCCCTGACCCCACCACTGTGTCATTATGCACTGCTGACCTTTTGCTGCTACTGGGGCTGCTGCCCGTGACCTACACATGTTCATTGTGCCACTCTGTGGCCTACCCTTTTTTTTCCACCTCCCCGATGTCATTTGCCACTGCCCACCTCTTGCGCGCTGCCGTGACCTAACCCCCCTGGTCCCTTGGGCCACTGTCTGACCTCATGCTGCTCCTTTTGGGGCTGCTGTGACCTACCACTTGTCCTTTTTCCCACTCTGTGGGCCCACTCCTGTTTTTTTGCCCCCCTCCGAATGTCATTGTGCCACTGTCGACCTCATGCTGCTGGTGTGGCTGCTGCCCCCTACCTCACACTGTTAATTTGTCCCCCTCTGTGGCCTACTCCTTTTTTTTTGCCACCTCCAGAATTTTCATTGTGCCACGGTTTACCTCATGCTGCTGCTGTGGCTGATTCCGTGAACCTACACACTCGCTTTGCCACTGTCTGACCTCATCTGCTGCTGTGGACCTTCCCAAAAATGTGTGATTGTGCCACCTGTACCTATTCCTTTTTGCCACCTCCAGAATGTCAATTTTGCCACTGCCTACCTCATGTGCTGTGGCTACGCCGCACCTCCCCCACTCTGTCACTAATGTTGCCACCTGAGCTCTCCTTGTTTTTTTTTAGCTTTCGCTCGCAGACTTTTTTCAGCTACATTCCCGCTTCAGTTTTTTCGGCATTTTGCCCCCTTTAAATGCCCCGGGAATTTTTTAGTAAGGGGATTCAAAGCCGGCACTGTGCGTGTCATCCTAAAACACAACATTTATGAAGACCAACCCAACTCCTCTGCTATTTAAGCATGGGACAACTTCTACAGCACCCCGCAGGCTCTTGCAGCCCGGGAAAAAGCTGCTTTTTAACGGAATTCGTTCCCCAAATAATTCGGAACAAAGTTATTTTTTTTCCGAGAAATCGCGGG